>JARHVA010006291.1:0-12500 GCA_037957365.1 Torreya grandis
GATCTAACATGTATCTCTCAGAGCCCAAAAGTGTTTGCTTGAAGGTGGAAATGGGTTGATTAGAGAAAGGACTAGGTTGACTAGGAGGGGTAAAACATTGATAAGCCTTGTTATAATATTGATACAACTCATGATAGGGCTGAATATGGTCATATTGGGACTAATAGTGACAATAACAATATTGACCAAGAACTTGTTCATATTGATAGGGAATGGAGGAAGATGGATATGTTTCACCAACTTGTAGAGAATAAAACTCAAATCCATTTTCAGCCATGATACTTCATTGGGAAGTAGGAACACAAGAAAAGGTTTTCAATAATCTTCAAGTGGAATACCTAGGCTACTTGACCAGATAATGTATCTTTGAAGTCACCATTGATGCTTTGATAGATGCCTCTAAAGGTTAATTATTAAGAGACAACACAAAAAATCTCTCAATATCTTGGAAGGAGTGAGGTGAGTCTCTAGATAAGGCTAGCTCCCTTGATTTACCACTCTGGATTGAAACTACCACTAAATTATGGGTAGGGGGTTAATAAGAAAGAGAGATAGCTAAAATAAAATCTAAACTAATGAGGTGATACACCAAATAAATTTAATGATTTCTAATCATTGCATTCTACACTTGAGACTAAGAAACTAACTAACACATACACATTTCCAATCCAAGTCTACTTGCATCAATATTACATTATGAGGTTATGGAATAATGTATTATGAAAGGAAGAATATACAAGAGGCCTTAAATGGAAGTGATGAAAATAAAAAATCACTTAAACATGGACATCTCTTGGAACACTTCACATGCCCTACAAGAAGAGGTTGCAAATAGGTGAAAGAATATGACAACTTACTAAGGAATTCATAGTCTTCACCAAGCAACCCCAACATTTAGGTAAAATAAAATAAATATAGTCATGTAAGGGGTAAATATTAGTCCTTTCATTTATTCAAATGTATAAAAATGAGTAGGGATTTTCCATACTCAGGAGGATCATAGAATACAATGGCCAAAATGGTTAACTCTTATAGAGTTTGAGAGAGAGAAAGAAGAAGAGAAGCCTAAGGATCATTAGGACACTTATCAAGATAATAGAATTAGTTATACATGCATGAGAAGAGGATATGGGTCAAACCATGAAAATATAATATCAACAATTATCAATCAATGTCATAAACTTAAAGAAAAGTGGAAATAAACTCCTCATTGTGCATAGAAAAACTACATTCATGATTGCCTTTCTTTGGACATCCCATAACTAATCAAGACCAATTATAATAATTAGAATGTAAGGTAGGGAAATTATACATTCCTCTCCATTAATTGGTTGCATCCTTGGTCTTATGGAATCAACTATAAAGGAGCCATCATCATCGTTTATAGTCTTAAAAAATACCCTTCCATACACCTTGCACACTTGGATTCCAATTTGGCTATATTTGATCATGCAAATACATGGGATGGAGTGATAAATAGGTTTAAATATCCTCCATGTACTTGGAATTGTAATTGGGCACCTTAAAAGTCCATCCACTTAAAGTTTTCATACTTCTCTCTAGCTTTTACAGTATGCTAGATTTGACTAGCTAAGTTGAAACACCTATTTTAGGTACTTAGAAGTTGATTGAAGGATTAAATGAATATAAAGTGTTATCTTATGTCCTAAAATTTCACCCAAAGTTTGATTCATCTCTTGACTCCTTCTAGAACCTATAAAACATAAAAATGGTTAAAAATATCTTGTTCTACACCCCATTTGTACAATTCTATACAACTCAAAAGCATGTGAAGTAGCCTGACTGAGTCCTCTACAAGTTCCAATATCTATTCTAGTAAACTAGTCCATTTTATTAGCACTCCAATTCCATTTCTCAAGCCTAGTCCTTGGTTAGGGTTTAATAGGGTTTGAGGCCTATTTTTTTGTCTTGAATTATTATTTATAAAGTTGAGACATCCAATTTAAGAAACATATTCACTAAAATGACCTATAAGAACCCTTTCAACATCTACTAACTCGTTTGGCTCCCATGTATAGCTTCATGAAAGATATGAGCAATTGAAAATGGCCTCTCAAGCTTGTATTTCCCTTCTTTCAAGCCAAAATTTATACTCTGAGAGTTTGGGCACCTATGAATACATCTCATAAACATGTTCAAACTTGTTATAAATCATACCTAGACCTCCAATTGAAGTGACCCCTTTTTGGCCTTTTAGGCATATCCTTGCTTAGCAACATGACTAAATCTTTGGACATGTAGACCATCTAACTTGGTTTCCTACTTATGTGAGGTGTTTCTCATATTAATCTATGTCTTTCCTAGCTTCATACACCTTACTCCAAGGTCTACACCATCCCCAACCCACCTAATCACCCCTTTTTCACAAAAATACTTATGTTTGCATAAGGGAAGTACCCCTATTCTAGGATAGAACAGGGGGTATCTACCCTATCTATATCATAATGTTAAGTGTGGGATAGGATTATAAAATCATTAAGGATATTTTCAACAAAAATTAGGCTTATATTCATGTTTATATGCTTCTGAACCCTTCAAAAAGATAAGACTAACTCTAGACCATGTAGACTTTGTGTTATTTTAGGTCCTACCTATACGTTTCCTTGTATAATTAGACCTATTTATTATATATATATATATATATATATATATATATATATATAACACCTCTCTATCTCTCGTATAACACATCTTATCATCTCTTTACTCATGTAAAAATTTCACCTTTCAACCAACTTCAAGATTGGTTAGGGTGGTTACAAGACACAACCTCATTGCATTACCACTTCAATGTGAGGTTTTTGCATTACCTATGAAACTCATTATATAAAGATATTAGACCCATTAAAAACCTATAAAACTTATTTTTTGCTTATAGGTGCCCTAATTTGACTAAAAAGTTAATTTTAGTCAATAAATTAGTGACTCATAGGGGTAGTATACTTGCTATACTAACTAGACCAGTATCCTTATCAATCCATTAGGATTAGGAGTCATCTAAGGACTGAGGAAAACAAGAAAACCTTTGACCATTGGCCCAAACCTTTTATCAAGACAAGACACTAAGACTACCTATACCACACAAAGCAAAGGACACACACAATAAAGAAAACCAAAACACAAGACACACACATGTGTTCTAAGCACTTATGAGAAACATGAACAAATATTATATAAAAATAAAAGCATAATAATACTTTCCCTCCTTGATCAAAAGGAAATTTTGAGACTCTTCTTACTTCATGACAAGAAGTATTGAATGAGGCATATAACATCTTCACTTTAAGCATTGATGCTTCCAAATTTTCCATGATGTTTTCTAACTTCATTGGCATGATATTCACTAAGAACCAAGTATCTCCAAGTGGATTTAATAAGGAAATGAAATCCTCTTGTATCCAAATATCTTCAAACTCCTCATATGATCCTTCAATTATGGCTTCAAGTGGTGATTCAACAAGGCACATTTTCTTATCCTCCCTAGTGTTCTCAACAAGACTAGGTCTCTTCTCAGCTGCAAGTTCCTCTATCTCATCAAGGAGATTTGAAATATCTTCCCAATATTGGTCATTTTTCTCTATGGAATACTCCTTACTCACCTTTTCATACAATTGGCTTTCAACTTGGCAATGTTTTTCAAGCTATTAAAAGATCTCCATTTGTAATTGCCAATCATCTTTGTCTTCCTCATCTTCTAGAACAACTACCTATTCAACCTTGAGATATTCATCTACATCCTCATGATCAGACATAGATTATTCTTCATGTATCTATTTCCTCATGTCTTAGCCACCTTCTTCATGTATATACATCTCTTCCAAAATGGAGGCAAAGGCTTGTGAATTATATTTTTGTTGATCAAGGGGGTTTTCTATGATAGTCTCTTCCTCATAATCACTCATGAGGTCTTATTGATCAGCCATGAAATATTATTTTTTCTCTTCCTTTTCTTCTACCAAGATATGCTTTTCTTTCATCTCCTCTTTAGTGATGCCAAGGCTAGGCATCTTGAAATATGGTGATCTAGGCCAATGAGGATACCAAGGAGGCACATTTTATTCAAGTAAGAGTTCTCTTTCTTTATCAACCAACTGATCCTCTAGGTTCCCATATCATAGGTCCATCAAGGTGAAGTCTAATAGGAAAATGTCAAGAGGAAGTAGTTCGTGGAGGTGGCACATAGAACTCAAAATCAGATTGGGAATGAAATGTAAGGGGTTCTTTTGAAAGCTCTTGAGGAAGAAGTGGCAGATCTTGGGCCAAAACCACTTGATTCTCTTCCTTCCACTTGACCAACACTTCATTCAAACCAAAATTAGCTTGATAATTCTCTTTATTCAGAGTATATGGGGTGTGTTTAGTCATAGGGTCCTTTTTTGGTCTAAACCTTCCATCTCACCTTGAATAATCAACTTCATCTTTGCATCTAATTCCTCAATTTTTTTAGATAGGTTCTCTTGGAAGAGTCTTTCTTAGATATCATATGCATCATCATGATAAGGAGAAGTACAAGAGGTTTGAAATGGAATACAAGAGTTTTCTTGAGGAAGGGTGGGAGGGACTTGCAAAGGGCTAAATTCACTTTCCACTTCACACTCCTTAATAATGCTTTTCCTCTCTTTCTTTCCCTATGATTCTACTATTTTAATCCAGCTTAGGATATTAGGATTATATATCTATTTTTGAGGTGGTGGGGATGGTATGTGAGAGGGTAAAGTGGGCTTTAACTCCACTTCCTTTGCTTCTAACATATACTATTGCATATGCATGTTAGCTAACTCAATCTACCTATCAAGATTATATTCAAACATAAGACTTTTTGTTTCAATACTCTCTTCCAACTGATTAGGAAGAAGATGACCTTGATAGGCTTGGTTTATCTCATGCGTAGGGGTCATATATGAATGATATGGAACTTTTGGAAGTGGGTACAAAGGCTGATAGGTTTGTTAATATTTCCTTTCATGAACTCCTAGCTTATCCTCTAACAAAGACACTATGCCACTCACATCAAGCATCTCACTTGTAAGCCTTTGCTGATTGGATATCTAAATAGGTACCCATTATCTATTGACCAACTCCAATCTATCTCTTACCTTTTAAATGAAATGATTAGGAACCTCTATATCACATCCTCTTTGTGTGTCAAGATCCAAAATTTATGTCTCATATTCCAAAAGTGTCTGCTTGAAGGTGGAAATGGGTTGATTAGAGAAAGGACTAGGTTGACTAGGAGGGGTAAAACATTGATAAGCCTTGTTATAATATTGATAAAACTCATGATAGGGCTGAATATGGTCATATTAGGAATAATAATCATAGTAACAATATTGACCAAGAACTTGTTCATATTGATAGGGAATGGGAGAAGATGGATATGTTTCACCAACTTGTAGAGAATAAAACTCAAATCCATGGTCAGCCCTGATACTTCATTAGGAAGTAGTAACAAAAGAAAAAGTTATCAATAATATTCAAGTGGAATACCTAGGCTACTTGACCAGCTAATGTATCTTTGAAGTCACCATCAATGCTTTGAGAGATGCCTCTAAAGGTTGATTATTGAGAGACAACACCAAAAATCTCTCAATATCTTGGAATAAGAGTCCCACCAGGCATGCCAAAAACTATTATCACATGTATATACACCATTTGAGAGATGACAAGGATCTCCTAATCCAAGTGGCACAATAGAATCACATCTAGACTTGTGTGCAGCCTAAGGAGTGAGGTGAGTCTCTAGATAGGGCTAGTTCCCTTGATTTACCACTTTGGATTGAAACTACCACTAAATTGTGGGAAGGCGGTTAAAAAGAGAGAGATATAGCTAAAATAAAATCTAAAATAATGAGGTGATACACCAAATAAATTTAATGATTTCCAACCATTGCATTCTACACTTGAGACTAAGAAACTAACCAACACTTACACATTTCCAATCCAAGGCTACTTGCATCAATATTACATTATGAGGTTATGTAAGAATGTATTATGAAAGGAAGACTAGAAAAGAGACCTTAAATGGAACTGATGAAAATAAAAACTCACATAAACATGGAAATCTCTTGGAACACTTCACATGCCCTGCAGGAAGAGGCTACAAATAGGTGAAAAAATATGACAACTTACTAAGGAATTCATAGTCTTCACCAAGAAAACCCAACATTCAAGTAAAAAACAATAAATATAGTCATGTAAGGGGTAAAACTTAGTTATTTTTTTATCAAAAGGTATAAAAATGAGTATGGATTTTCCATACTCAGGAGGATCATAGAATACAATGGCCAAAATGGCTAGCTCTTATAGAGTTTGAGAGAGAGAAAGAAGAAGAGAAGCCTAAGGATCACAAGGACACTTGTCAAGATGATAAAATTAGTTATACATTCATGAGAAGAGGATATGGGTAAAACCATGCAAAGATAGGATCAACAAGTGTCAATCAAAGTCAAAAACTTAAAGAAAGTGGCAATAAACTCCTCATTGTGCATAGAAAAATTACATTCATGATTGCCTTTGTTTGGACATCCCATAACTAATCAAGACCAATTATAATAATTGGAATGTAAGGTAGGGACATTATACATGCCTCTCCATGAATTTGTTTCATCCTTGGTCTTATGAAATCAACTATAAAGGAGCCATCATCATCATCATCTACAATCCTAAAAACTACCCTTCCATACACCTTGCACACTTGGATTCCAATTTGGCTATATTTGATCATACAAATCCATAAGAGGGAGTGATAAATAGGTTTTAAAACCCTCCATGTCCTTGGAATCATTTGGGTTTACCTTCAAATTCCATCCACTTGAAGTTTTCACACTTCTCTCTAGCTTGTGTAGTATGATAGATTTGACTGGCTAAGTTGAAACACCTATTTGAGGTACTTAAAAGTCAATTGAGGGATTAAATGAATATTGAGTGTTATCTTAAGTCCTAAACTTTCACCCAAAGTTGGTTTCATCTCTTGACTCCTTATATAACCTACAAAACATAAAAATGGTTTAAAATATCTTGTTTTACACCCCATCTGTATAATTATATATAACTAAAAAGCATGTGAATTAGCTTGACTGAGTCCTCTACAAGTTCCAATATCTATTCTAGTAAACTAGTCCATTTTAGCAGCACTCCAATTCCATTTCTGAAGACTAGTCCTTGGTTAGGGTTTAAATAGGGTTTTAGGCCTATTTTTTTGTCTTGAATTATTATTTATAAAGTTGAGACATCTAATTTGAGAAAAATATTCACTAAAATGGCCTCTAAGAACCCTTTCAACATCTACTAACTCATTTGGCTCCCATTCATAGTTTCATGAAAGATATGAGCAATTGAAAATGGCCTCTCAAGCTTGTTTTTCCCTTCTTTCAAGCCAAAATTGTACTCTGAGAGTTTAGGCACCTCTGAATACATCTCGTAAACATGTTCAAACTTGTTATAAATCATGCCTATACCTATAATTTGAAGTGAACCCTTTTTGGCCTTTTAGGCATATCCTTGCTTAGCAACTTGACTACATCTTTGGACATGCAAACCATCTAACTTGGTTTCCTACTTATGTGAGGTGTTTCTCATATTAATCTATGTGTCTCCTAGCTTCATACACCTTATTCCAAGGTCTACACCATCCCCAACTCACCTAATCACCCCTTTTTCATAAAACTGCTTATGTTTGCATAAGGGAAGTACCCTTGTTTTAGGATAGAACAGGGGTTATCTACCCTATCTATCTCATAATGTTAAGTGTGATATAGGATTACAAAATCATTAAGGATATTTTCAACAAAAATTATGCTTCTATTCATGTGTATATGATTCTCAACCCTTCAAAAAGCTAAGACTAACTCTAGACCATGTAGACTTTCTGTTATTTTAGGTCCTACCTATTCGTTTCCTTTTATAATTGGACCTATTTATTATATATATATATATATATATATATATATATATATAATGGGTTATTAAAACCATTTAACCATGAGGATAGTGTTTCCAAGGTCTAGTCCTTCCACTACACACTTGGGCTCATCCAACTAGGATTTCTTTGTTCACTACTTAGACAATCAAATATAGTTGACTGTCAATGTATAATATAGGTTTCTATAACCCTAGTAATTTGGTCATGGTGCTTACATATATCCTTGAACCATAGCTAAAGTTATAAATTTTTTGATTCACTTGACTCAAGCTCATATCATCTTTAAATAGAAGCACTACCTACCTTGATTGGATGTACCCTACCTACTACCTAAAAGTACTTTTGACTATGTACTACTATCCTATAGGTGAATTAGGGAGTTGATTATGATGTGAAAATATTATTTGACCCATTTTTAAATCCAAAATCATTCATTTAAACTTTCCCTTAGTTTGGGTGAATAAAGATAATAATTTGGATACCAAAACAAACCCTTGCTTATAAGCCTTCAATACCATGGTTGTAGGTGTATATTAGGGTCTGTGTATGGACTTACGAGTGGTCATGTAAGGCATATCAAAGTTCATCTACTTATTTTAATGTAATTTAAGTTTTTTATGCTCCTTGTACCAAATGGAACCACTTCCAACATGAAGGTATGTCTCATTTTCCTCTAACTATCAAAAGGCCATTCATAACCTCACAAGCCTGTAGATACAACTACATGTTTTCAGTGTTTTTGGGAGCAACTTTGAGCTCTTTAAACACCATTCTCCACTCATCCACTTGTCTTCATTCTTGAAATATTCCTTCTCTCCACCAAGGGCTATAATTTTAGCCTATCTATACTCCTTAATAATCTTCACCATGCAAACTTTAGATATCTATAAGGATCCCTTGGACCTCTATTTTCTTGTTTTAGGGACTTATGACTTGAAACTCAATCAACCTTATTATGAAGTAATTTACAACTTTATTTAACTATATATTTCTCCCAATAGATCTTATACACTCCATATAACATGTTTTAATTCTAGAAAGGTTTCACCATTAGTTCATCATCCCTATATGACACTTCAACCTACTATTGATACCACCTTTAGGTGACCATTTCTCAATGCAGTTAGTGAAGGTAAGGTTAGAATTTAAACCTCTCTTTGATCACCTTAATCTATGAAATTAAACTCCACCCCTAAAAATCACTCTTCATCTATTTAAGATCTTAACACCATTACCAATGTCCCTCTCATGGCATGACATTACCCAAGAAACCCTTGTGTAGTGTGCATGCGTTGAGAGTATGCACATATGGTGTGGATTTGGGTAAGATAAATTCTAAGAAACATCTTAAATACCACTCAATAGGGATTTAAAAAATTAAAACCATTAATTTCGCCAAGAGATCCCTAAAACTAGATCCAACATACTTTTTCCAACCTGAAAGTCACTTACAAGCATGTGAAACAAGGCAAGTAGAGTGTTGAATGACTGCTTGTGTGGCATGTGAGATTGAAAATCATGAGAATTTGTTGGATACTAAAGGTGAAAGGTAAATATGTTAGTAATATGAATCTAAAAACATGTTGATGACACTAACATAACCCCCTGAAGCCATAATAAAGCATAAAACTCCTATAAATGGTGAAAACTCTTCATAAGGAAAAATGGTGTATCCTCCTAAAAATTGAGTTAGTTAGCATATAAAAACCACTTGAAACATGAAACCAACTTTTTGAATCATTATATGTGGAATCCAAAAATATTAGAAATAAATCTCAGTAATTGGTTTGTACGAACTTCTCCAAACAAGACCAAAAACTGAAGGGTGCATAGATTGATAGGAAGTTTTGGAAGGTCAACTTCAAATGCATGGTTTATAAAGCACAATTAACCAATATCAAACTTATTTATATGAAAATGTATGTATCTAATTTTATCACAACCTCTGAAAATAATTCTACCTAAAACCCCCTTGTGGTGGCCATACCAAATGTAGACCTACAAGTCACTCTTTTATGCCAAGAAGGATGAAAGAGAAATATAATGGTTTTGAGATATAAATGTAACTTTAAAGTCATTTAAAGCATGTATTTTAGTTAAGGAAGGTGAAAGGACATCTCCTAACCCTCTCCCATGTGGTACACTTCCCAAAGAGGTTGTATAAGTTCCCAAATCTTCCTTTTTCACTATAAAACTATCCTTTCTTTTGCACAATATGAAATATTAAATTAGTAACGGTCACTAGATACTTCATATGACACATGGAACGTGACATAATCATTTTAAACTTTCACATTCTCAAGAAACTTGTATAAAGCATTAATTGCACCCCTTAAAATGACTCGAATGATAAATGGACCTAGATAACTAATGGTAAAAGTTATTATAACATAAATTGACATTAATTGACTTATGAAATAACTTATAAAAATATATTATAACCCATATATACCTATAAAACTAATTTTTTGCCTATAGGTGCCCTAATTTGACTAAAAAGTCAAATTTGGTCAATAGAACCCAAAAATAAAATTAGTTTGGGTGAGAACCCTTTTAACACCAACAAGATTTACTTTTGAGATTCAAAATCCTTATTAATGTATATTTGATATTGGATCATTGAATTTATAACATCTACACATGTATAAATATCATTAATGTGATGATTTATTTGGAAATTTTGTTTGGTGACAATCATTTTAATATATAATCATCTTGGCTATATATAATAGTATAATATTGTGTAGGTTCTTTATATTCAGTGACGACAACCTTATGGAAATATATGGAACATGTTTGTGTTTTGATTTAATCTTGGAATTTGGTTGATACTTTTGAGTATTAATAAATACATGAAGATTTATTCATTTAGATTTGATCTTATTTAGTTTAAAGAATGCACTTTGAGTGTTATGGTATATGTAGGCTATGTATAGGGGTCACCATTACAAGGTGTTTGTCATTTTTAAATGATTAAAATCTATACACATAGTTGGTTTAGTTTAAATAAGTGGAATGTGTATATCAAGGCAAACTACTTGGTCATTTTCATTTCAATTAATGTGTGTTTGTAATAAATTGACTAGAATTTTTGTGTGGTTGTAGCTTCCTTTATACCTTAATGTTTCTAAGCAAGAATTCCAGGAATAATGATATTGAATTCTATTGGTCTGTGCTTTTTATGTGGAGAAATATGGAAGGATTGTTTTTTATGAAAACCTTTTATAAATTTTTCTCTCTATTGTAATATACAAAGGTTATCCATAATATTATTTATATATGTAAGATAGTTGGATTGTGTTATATGTTGTGATGGTTATTGATCATGTAAGTGTATTATATGGATTTAAAATGGGTTGGTCCTAGTTATTAAATAATTACAAGTTGTATATTTTACATTACATTATTTTAATGATTATTTATTAAGAGGGCCAGATTTTATTTAGCTAATAATATTATATGTTTTTCTTAGAATATAAAAAAATATATTCAACTATTTCAATGTAAGATAAGGCTATACCTAAAGGTATATTTTTTAATCTATTAATTGGATAATATTTCTTCAGATGTGGATTTAAAATGGAGGTTATCTTACCTTGTATCTTTTTATCTAGTTGTGTATTATTTTTGAATATTTGTAAGTATATATTAA
Organism: Torreya grandis; assembly: GCA_037957365.1. NCBI lineage: Eukaryota > Viridiplantae > Streptophyta > Pinopsida > Cupressales > Taxaceae > Torreya > Torreya grandis. Next base: position 11,595 of record JARHVA010006291.1, read on the forward strand.
ATTTACTTATGGATTGGGAATATTTTATTGACTCATGTTCATATAGGCAGTGGCTTGTCTTCAACATTGAAAACCTTGTCTTAAGCAAAGGATGGGAAATTATTTTATTGTAATAAGTATATTGAATTACTCTTACGGAAAGCATTTTTTTGGAAAAACATTGGTTTTAATAATCACATCACTAACAAATATACATCTTTATAGATATGAAATACAATTTTATCATATATATCTTACTTGAAAAAATTATGTGTTAAGTTTGTTATTGTTTAGTGTGACCTCTAATTGTATGGTTATCTTGTCTATGGTAGTCAATGAAATGATTAACCTTTTATTTAAATACTTAAGTTTGTTAAATAATATTTATTGCCTAAGATAATTAAACATGCATAAATATAGAATGTGGGTATCCTTAGGTTTAATTATGAATAAATAACTTGAATCTACATAACCTTGAAGATAGTCATAAATCACTTGTCTTATCTTGCATAAGACACTAACATGGAGTTCAAAATTGTTATTAAATTATTTTGAAAAATTAACTTAGTTTCTAAGAATGGAAGAATTAGGTGTGTTGTTATATGAGTAATGACTTATGCATAACTCTAATTTCATGATGCAAGTCATGGTCTTAAAATTTTATGAAGGGAAGGGTTGGTAAAATCATTTAGTTGCTTGTGAAGTTTAAATTAATGAGTTTATAAATATATTTGAGATGTTATATTTATTCAAATAAGGAACTTGTAATCTCTATAATACTACTTGTTATTTATTATGAATAAATTTTCATTGGATATACATAACACTATGGTTGTCCTAAATGTACAAATAACTACTCATGAGCTATTTTATCTCAAGGGCTCTTGTGATGTGAGACTTAAACCTTGTTTTGGTAGAGGGAACTCT
>JARHVA010006291.1:17500-167500 GCA_037957365.1 Torreya grandis
CAAATGTTTGATAGGGCTTAGACTAACCAAGATGAACATATTTTTCAATATCTTAGAGAGTCCACTAATCTTTAAAATTTAAGACGTCCTTATGGGAATCAAAAATTAGAGAGAGAGAGTGTGTGTTACACATGGAAAGAATAGGTGATATAGATAAAGGGGGAGAGAGGGGGAGCACACCATCAAAGAAAAATTAATGAGATTCCACCTTTTAAAAATTCTCTACCAATTTTTATCTAATTAAGACTAAGCCTTCCTCAACAAGCTATCTTGCATTTGTTCCACTTAGTCTTCAAGTTATTCTCATTGTATTATAAATGCACTGGAAGACCAGGGTTCTATTTTTCATGATGAGTCATGATTTATATATTGGAAAAAATATTTAAAGGCTTTAAAATAGGATCAATGATACAACTACTAATCCAATCCCTAGCTCTTTTTTCTTGATATTCCATGCCATCTCCCGCTTGCTTTTCCTATAAGGACAAAGTCCTCATGTCCATGGACTTGACATAACCATGTTATGTCTATGTTTAGTGGATAAAAGGTACCTATTAGTCAAATATATGACTATGTTGATATAAAATATAGTTATCCATAGTCACATGTATGCCCCTACTTAAATCCTAAATATAGGTCTATATTATAGATTGAAAACAAATCAAATTATTGGTTTTCCTATAGTTAATATGTCAATCCAGACCTATAGGCTATATAGTCTTTCTTATTGATCTATATTAGGTCTAAAAATATCTAATTTTTCCTCTAATCATCCATGGAAGCTAATATGTCACCACATATGCACAAGTCTTCTTTCATTAATAATGAACATAGTCAAAAAACAATATTGCAACCTCAAAAAATGTACCATGCATATTCTAAATATTTGACAAGAGATAGAGACTGAGTTTTAATGACATTGGAACTTAATTATTGACCATCCTAACTATATGAATAGATCAATATAATTGTGATAGATTGAGCTATAATGGTGACACAACCCTTTAAAACATTACTCTAGTTTGACTTGAGTTGAATTCAACTTCTACTTGAAAACCCTTGGATACTGACCTTTAAAATTGGCCATCAATATTGATTTGAGCCCTCCATATTATGCAATATATCAGCTCCACATTCATCCCATGAGTTCTTTTAGTCAGTCTATCTACCTCTATACCTATGCCATGTGGCAGTCTCTCATTTTTCCTCAAGAGAATTAACTTCTTGACTTCATGCACACTATAAATCTACATCCTCATGATTGAATGTACACAATTGATTTGCCTAGAAATTGACATCATTTTACTACTTGGTAGTTCCTTATTAATTTTAAGATTCATTGACTTATTGAATTGATGCTCATCATTGATCTACTTAGTATATTCTAACATATGTCATTAGATGTAGTGGACCCACTGACATTGTCTTTGCCTGTGCATCATTATATTTGATTGACGCTTCTATAATCTTTAAGATATGGTGACCTTTTAACTTTACTTGCACCATTGATCTACTTTGCACTATTTAATGTGCATTGTTGATATTTCAAGCACATTAACACTATTAGTCTCCCACATGCCATTAGATTTGATCTTATATTTTGTGATCATTCCACTTGTTATAACCACATTCATCTATGGAACATTTGAATTCAAATGGTTATTTTACAAGGCTTAAAATTGACATCCCCACTCATATTTTACTTTGATAGTTCAAATTTGAAGCTTTATATCTTAAGATAACAAGCTCATCAATACATGAAAAATCCATAGCATGATCTTGGCACTAATAACTCCATGTACATGCATTTATTTTAGCTTGATAGGATTTATAAGCATATTTATAAAATAGACAAGTAAACTAACCCATCCATTTCTATGTGATGTCATGATGATGGTATAGCTCTTCAAAGATTTTATAAGTCATTATTTTGATCCTTCAAAGCTCTCAAACTCTACTCATTTTATTTATATAGGTATAATATTTATATGTGGGTCAAAATTGGCCAACAACTTTTGTGACTCATAGGGAAACATGCCTACTATGCTTTAGAACTCAGAGCATTTGACTTAACTAGTATATTGGGCATGGAGTCATAAGTATCTAATTCAACATATTGATCTGAAGATAAAAAATGGTTGTCCCTCTAGATAACTCCACTTGAAGCAACAAGAAATAATAAGAAACAAAAAAAATAAAGTGCTCAAGGCACTTTGGAAAAGGAAACACAAAACAAAAAAGGAAACTAACCCAAACAAAGCAAGGATAGCTAACCTAAAAAATAAATGTGCACACATGCCCTTGGAGAAAAGCATGAAATCTATTTCAGTATATACAATGTTGTAATTTAGAAGCACCTCCCTCCTAAGTCAAATGTAAAACTCTTAGTATCATTCACTTGTAATAAACTAAGATGAAAAATACCTTATTTTGGAGGTACCAAAAATGGTGAACCAAGCAGTATGATGACCAATCCTATTTATGTGCTCTTCAATGGAATAAACATGTCTCCAATGTAGACATACTAGTCCAAGTCTTCCAAGCTTGGTTCATGTTGGACTGCAGGATCACTTTCTTGATGTTGTTCATTACCCTTGAGAAATACTAGCATGAAGACTTCATTTAGGCTCTTGGGAGCAACTATATTTGGTTCACTTGATGGTATAAAAATGCCATGTTCTTCCACTTTGTCTTTGTGTAAATTAGGAATAACCATGCTTAGAATAGTATACTTAGGTTTTTTTAAGAAATACATGTCTCTTAGCCTCTTCAAACTCTTTGTTATGGCATTGAATTTCTGCCATAACTCTTCAAGCTCTTCACTAGTATGCTCATCAAATTGCATCACATGAGCACTTGAGATGTCTCTTTCATCAACCTCACTCAAGATTTCATTTTGATATTTAATTGCACATGAGGTTTAAATAAACCATCCAAGGTATAAAATATCACACCTATCTTTCTTGAGTTTTGATTTGATTTCCTCTTGCTCCAACATATTAGGGTTATCTTCAATGAAAACCTCATCTTGAAGTGGATGAACCTCAAGCACCTAGTTTTAATCCTCTTCTTGATCTATGTAGAATGGACTGTTAGTAATCTATTCAATATATACCCCCTGTTTAGCTTGAATATTGTCTTCTTCAAGTAATTTTTAAATATTAAACTACTCTATTTCACTCAATAAATATGAGCAAAAATGATGCCATTGATCTTCTAAGTTACTTGAGCTGCCCTTGATCTCCATAATAGGTTCATGAAGGCTATCCTCTTGTGTCTCATCAAAATCCTACAAATTGAAAGATGAAACATGTTATTCCCTAGGAATTGGGTTTCCTATCATGATTTCCTCATCATAGACACTTGTATTGTCCTCCTATTTCTCATTTATGACTATAAGCTCCTCCTCTACCCTTTGTAAAACATGCTCTTTCTCCAAGAGGGATATGGTGGGAGGGTGAATAATTTCATCTTCCCTATAGCTTAAGAGAGTGTCCTTCTAGCTAGGGACATTGAATGGCTTATTTGGTGGCTCTTGAATTGGTGCTTGGGCCTCCACAACCAATACCTCCTTCTTCTTTATGACCTTTTGAATTGATTTCCATTATGGAAATGAGTATGTAACATACACTTTTTCTTCCTTTTGAATGGTTATAGGATAGGTTAGTCTCATAAGTGAGGGTATTTCATAGCCAATGTCAAATGTGTTAGATAATATACATGATGGAATGGATTCATGCTCATAAATGGGAATGGGCATAGGGGTAGGAGAGGGAAAGATGATTGGCTCAAGTTTGGCATACTCTTTCTCCCACTGCTCAAACACTTTTTCAATGGATAATACCAACCTTTTAAATTCTTGCTTATCAACCTATGGGTAGTCATATTTTTCAATGCATGCTCACACATTCAAAAACTCTTTCAATAATATCTTTATCCCATCCATGGCATGAATTGGTAATTCTTTTCCAAGTTTAACCCCTTCATTGATTTTCATGATTGTTCTTCCTTGGTCCAATAATTCCTCTCTAACTTTTGACAAGGATGGATTTTGACAAGGTTAACTAAAGGGCTAGTCAAGAAATATTAAAGGTTGATATTGAGGCATTTGTATGGGAGAAGACACATAATATTGACCCAAATGAGATTTTTGATCTTCATAAAATATCAACACATTGTCTATGTTTTGGATCATGCTTTTCATCATTAATATGTCCTTATTCTCATAAGATGACCATTGTTCACCCTCAAAATCTATTATTTATCATTTCAAGAGCACTCTTTACCTCTTTTAGAACATGGATAGGGATGACTGGAGAAAATTCCAAACCTTTATTAATTTCCCTTATCAACTCAATATAGATTGATAGTGATTGCTTGACTCCTCACAAAGATGTAACAAGATAAGTTTGGTCTTGACAAGGGTAATCAAATTACTAATTTAAATGTAAATTAGGATGAATTTGGTCATATTCAGGGGTGGTAGGAGGAAAAATTCCATGATAGGGCTGACAGGCTATTTGCGGGCCACTTGGGGGGAACACAAACATTATTTTCCTGATAAGTGTGGTGTTGAGGTAAAGAATAATCATATTGATCAAAAAATGATTGATTATAAATAACATATTATGATGCTTAGGAACTTATTTAGTTTACTTAAACCATCTAATAGATGCTCATAGTCACCATTGATGTTTGAACACTTACCTCTAAAGGATGATTGGATGAAGAAAACACCAAAACTCTTCACTAGTGAATATTATAGTAAGTTACACCATGCATGCCAAAAGCTATTGTAGTGTCAATTTTAACCCTTGGAGAGGGTTATTCAAACTCTCTCCAATTGAGCTATATAATGGGAATAACCCCAAGCTATGGGTCACCTAATAATGGCGTTAAACCTTTGGAGAAGGTTGGCTTCCTCTTGATGGATCACCTAAACTAATGTTTATCTAGGGTAAATGGGTAGAAAGGGGAAAAGGGATCATAATAAGGATAAAAAGGTGATGTAATAAATACAAATGGAATACTCCCATAATATTGAACCTACATTGGATATGTATAAAATAATACTAGCTCACATAACCACTGAATCTATCTAACTGCATAAGTATTTCATAAAGTAGGTCTAGGAAGCAATGAATGAAGATAAAGAGGAGTTCTAAGAATAATTAAGAGATTGCATTAATGGAATAAAGAACACTAATTCAGACCTAAAAATAACTTAAAAACACCATAAAATAGGCAAGCAAGAAGGATAATGGATATGGAAGAATCTCCTTTACAAGGCCATCATGCACAAGTTGACTAAACACTAATAAAAGGGTAAGAGATGGGTAAATAAAGTCTTTATATTGCATCAAGAGGTAGTTGTTATAGATGCTTGATAAGGTTTAGCCTAATCAAGATAAGCATATTTTTTAATATCTTAGATATCCCCATACTCTTCATAATCTAAGAGAGTCCTTGTGGGAATCCAAAATCAAAAAGAGAGAGTGAATTACAAATGATAAGAATGGGTTATATAGAGAAATGGAGGAGAGAGGGGGATCACACTATCCAATAAAAATCAATGAGCTTCCACTTTTTTTGAATGCTCACCACTTTTGATCCAATCAAGACTAAGCCTTCCTCAACAAGCTATCATACATTTTCTCTATTTAGTCTTCAAGTTCTTATTGGCTGAGAAATGCACTAGAAGACAAAAGTTCTATCTTTCATGATGAGTCATGATTTTATTTTTGGAAAAAACCTTTAAAGGTTCTAAAATAGGATCAATGCTCTAACTTCTACTCCAATTGCTATATATATTTTCCTGATATTTCATGCCATCTCCCACTTGATTTTGTTGTAAGGATAAAGTCCTCATGTCCATGGACTTGACATAACCATTCTATGTCTACTTTTAGAGGCTTCAAGGTACCTATTGATCAAATATATTACCATGTTGATAGACAAGACACTTCTCCATAGTCACACATCTTCCCCTACATTAATCTTGAGCATATGTATATAATATAGATTTAAAACCAATCAAATTATTGGTTTTCCTATAGTTAATATATCAATGAAGACCTACATGATATATAGTATTTCTTATTGATCTATATTAGGTCTAAAAAGACCTATTTTTCCTCTAAGAATCTATGAAATCCAATAAGTCACCACATATGCATAAATCTTATTTTAATAATAGTAAACACAGTCACAAAACAATATTGATAATCAAAAAATGGACCCTGTATGTTCTAAATCTTTGACTAGGGGTCAAGACTAAGTTTTGATGGCATTGAAACTCCACTATTGACCATCCTAACTATATGACTGCATCCATTTAATGATTCTATACTAATCTCTAATGGTGGCATATCCCTTTTAAATATTTCTCTAATTTGACCTGAGTCAAAGTCAAATTTTTGTTGAAAACCCTTGGCTTTTCACCTTTAAAATTGACCATAAATATTATCTGGGCCCTCTAGATTATGACATATGTCATCTCCATATTCATCCCATGGAACCCTATAGTTAGTTCATCTACCTTTACACTTGTGCTATATGATGATCTCTCATTCATCCTCAAGATCATTGAATTTTGAACTTCATGTGCACCATTGATCTATATCCTTGTGATTAAATGCACACCATTAATTTTCATGGAAATTGATGCGATCTTTTTATATGCAATAAAAAATGTGTTATGTCTATAAATCAATCCTGGTTAAGAGAAGATAGAATATACCTAAACTTTTGATTATGAATACATTTATTAAATGAGATCATGACCAATATGGGGATCTTATAGACCCAATTATGGGATCATTTATCATAATACACCATGATTGGAAGGGTTCCAAAGCCTACAATCTAACACAATCATGCAACAACTTAAAAGAATCCTAGGTTTAACATTCACTCTATTCTAATAAACAAAAAAGTAAATCTAATCTAGTGCACACCAAATATTAGGTCACAACATGAGGGGTTAGTAATTAAACTAAGTATGATTAAGACACTAATAAATGGAATATGAAGAGTAATATTATTCAAGCTAATACTTATACTACTTCTATCTATGAAAGAGAGGAGAACAAAGTTAGAATATACTTACATGAATGTGAACCTATTGAGACTCAATCTCTCCCTTGGCCAAATGGCCTTCATAAGAGGTTGTTATGGTTTTTAAGGATAACTAAGAAAGGATAAAGCATCCAAGACTTATCCACAAGACTAAATTTTCCAAGTAGAAACCCTAAGCTAAGATTCCTCAAGTAGAATGTTGGAAGATCAAATTGTAAAGAAGTGAAAGTGAATAATAACTCTTGATTTCATATTGAAATAATGATGAAATTATCTTTTATTTATAGGTGGATCTCACCCTAAATCCTTTTGAGCATCTTGATTGTACGAGGTCGACCTAATCGACCTTGTATGTTTTCGAGAGATAAATCACTAGGTCCCAAGCTAGGTCAGCGAATGGATGATGAAAATCCAAGTGAAAAATATCCCTAAATAATAGGGTTAACTTATTTAACCCTATATAGTAATTAGAGGTTGAAAACTGTACAAGGTTAACCCAATCAACCTAGTATAGTCAACTGGTGAAAGGGGATCAAGGTGAGGAAAAGAGGGATGGAAAGAGGAAAAAGACTAGAGGAGTGTGCAAGGGAGGATTAATAGCTTATGGAATGGTTTTAATATCTAGTTCGATTGGTAATAATGTGGTAATAAGGGACAATAATCTTTAAAATCACCAAAGGTCTATCCACCCCTTTCTTGATGTACCCCTTAAGGCATGCACTCAGAGAGATTGAGTCTTGATGGGTTATTTCAAGATGTAAAGTGTTAGTATTTGATAAAAGTTAAAAATATTATGTGTATAAATATTCCCCACTTGAATCTAATCACATGTCATTAAGGTACAATAGGGGATACTTCTTTGAGAAAGAACAAAAGGACACAAAATGCTAAGGCTAAAAAAAAGATACATTATTTTAAAGAAAAAATAATTGAAAGTAAATGATAGAAAATTAAATAACTAAAAAGTAAATGTAATGCATACCTTGAATTACATTTATTACTAGATGGTTGTCTACTATGTTGTTAGTTTTGATTGTGTAAAGTATAAATATTACTTTTAACAAAACTAAGAATACAAATCTAAAGAGAAAAACCAAACAAACACAAGAAAAACCAAGATAGTTGGTGTTATGAAGACGAGATGTACTTGGGAAATTTGGAAATCTGGGGTGACAAGTCCTATGTTAGACCAAATGACCAAGTTAAAAACAAGAGTAAATTGGGTAACCAAAAATACTAAAGACCAAAAAACTCAAACAAGCTATCCTTAAGTAAGAAAGACAAACTCACCAAGTCAAACTAAAGATATATGTCAAAAAGATGGTAATCAAAAATTTAATGGTAAAAAGAAGAAACAAAATGGTAAAACAACATTGATGAGTGAGAAGTAACAATCCTTATCTCACTAAATAATGTAAAAAGGTGCATAAAAAGGGAAAACAACATTGTTGAGTGAGAAGTAATAAGCCAACCTCACTCATTAATGTAAAAAGGTACGGACTTAGGTGTCTATGATAGCAATTTAGTATAGAAAATGAAAAATGGTAAAATGAAGGTAAAATATGTCTATAAATTTAATTTTATGGTGTAAATAAAATGATCCAAAGTTGCTCAAACATGTTGTTACACTCTAAGGATAGATAGACATTGAAATAAAGTAGTGGTAGCATGTTTTTAAGAGATGAAGAAGGAATTAAAGAAGGGAAAATATATTTGGAATCACAATTTGTCTATCAAGGGGGGGGGGAATGAAATGGGTTGAGGGGATAATGAAGGAAAAACCATGGTATAAGAACTCTTTATTGAAGTCAAGACACTCAAATTAGGTTTGTCAAAACAAGAGAAATTTTAACCTTAATGACTCTAAATAAATTATCTTAGATACAAAAGTATTAGGTCGATGAATGAAGTATATAGATCATCCTATAAAGGCTATATGAATGAAAATTAAAATGGACCTACCTCCTCATAATGTGTTCCTCATTCCTCAAGACCCCTTACAGAGTCATCAGTCTACTACAAAGATTAGGTACTTACATGAGAAAGTAGGTATAACCATAGATTTTTTTAATTACCCTATTCCAATCTACTAGCCTACCATACTCCAAAGGACCTCAGCTCTATTTGAGACCAATTATGGAGGTTGATATTTTATTGGAGATAGGAGATGTGCTTGTAATCACTTCTTTTGGTGTGATGTTGACTTTTGAGATTTTGTACGTTACTTTTTAGATATCATTGCCTTTTTTTTCAAATGATTTGGATTTTAACTTTATTGATGGATTTTTCTATTCGTCCTCTATGTAGATTTAGAAAACCAAAAATGGGTAATAAATATGACTTTCATTTGAATACTTAGGACAAGGTTGCTAAGAGAGATAACCTCAAAGAGTATGGGGCCTAAGAGTCTCATAAATCTAGGTGAAATAAAATTCTACCTTGACTTCAAACTTATTTTATTTAATGTGGAGTAAAAGAAAGGAAAAATTAAGAAGAATGACACATGGAACAATTTGAATTACTTCAAATCACAAAAAACTACGACAAAGGGAAAAAAGGGATACAATGATACTAAAGTGTGATTCCTTGTCATAGGAATGATTAAAATAGAGGAAAACATGCTAACATAGATTGTTTACAAACTCCATCTATAAAATGAAGAAAAAAGTTAAAATTTGAGAACAAGGATGCAAAAAGATAAAAATATGGTAAATTTATGAGGGTTAGGTCCTTATCTATGGTCTTACACTGTAACTTCATAAAAGAAAACCCACAAGGGTGTTAATAAACAAGTAAAAGATAAAGTGAGATAACAAAAAAGATTGTAGTTCTGTGAGGAATGTCAGGTCCTATCCATGGTATTATAAATAAAATCAAACTAAAAATTCAAGGGGTGCCAAAAAGAGAAAATACAAGAAAATAAAGAAGACTATGGTACATCAAGAAACCAAAAGATCAAAAGGGAGGACTAATTTTTTATGAAAGGAAGGAAATTACTGCAGAGGGAGAGACCCATGTAAGTAACCTAAAAAAATTGTTAGATAGATGTAGATAGAAATCATGAAAAGAAGGAAATGTTTAGGAAAAGTAATTTTAAGGAATTGTGTGTTGGTGGGCTCTTTGAAATCATGGCCTTCATTGGTTTGAAGATGGTAGGTTCTTAGACCAATAATATCTTTGACTAAATATGGGCACCACCAGTTTTAGGCATATTTACCTTATTTATCATGGGTGTATTATAATTTAAGTATAAGATCACCAACATTAAATGTGATGACTTTAACACATTTGTTATGTTGTCTAGTAATATGAGCCTTGTATTAGCGGTTATCTTGTAAGGAAAAAAATGGCATTCATCAAGTAGATCAAGGGAATGAAGATTATATTCATGTAATTATTCATCAATAATAATACCATGAGGAGATATAAAAAGATATGGAAGCTCAACTTCCAAAGGAAGAACTAACTCATAACCATAGAATAGTGATAATGAAGTCATCCCAGTGGTAGTATGTATGCTAGTCTGATAGGCCCAAAGTGTAGGGTAGAGATGAAGATGCCAATCCATGTAAGTTTCATGGATTGTCTTTTAGAAAAAAAAATAGTGGCCTCAGCTTGGCCATTTTATTGTAGATGATAAGGCATGGAAAATTTGTGATTAATCTTGAATTTATTGCAAAGTTATTTAATATGTTTATTTTTGAAATTACCACCATTATTTGAAATGATAGTATGGGGAACACCAAAGTGGCAAATGATTTGATTAAGAATAAATTTTTAAATGGTATGATCGATGATGTTAACAAGGGGCATGAAATTTATGCACTTGGTAAAATATTTGGTAGCGGTTATGATAAAGGCATGCTCATCTTGGGAGTGAGGTAGTTTGCCAATGAGATTGAATCCCCATCTAGAAAATGGCCAAGAAAATTCAATATTTTGAAGTTCAACAATAGGTGAATGAATTATATCATCATGAAGCTAAAAAGGATTACACTTTTTATCATATTTGATTGCATCCTTTTAAAAAGTAGGCCAAAAGTAATCCATATGTAGGTATTTGTGGGATGTAGCATGTCCACTGCAATGGCCACTGCAAATGACCCCAGGTTATTGTTCAAGAAGAGGGACCTTATCTTGTATAACATAACAGAGTAAGGTACCTTTAGCATTATGATAATAAAATATGTTGTGTTGAAATACATACTTGAAAGCTTGTTTATGAATACGTGTCTTTTCAAGAGAGTCTAAATTAGGAGGATAAGTTTGATGTTCTAAGAATTGAATGATGTCTTGGTACCATGGGATTTTTTGAATGGTAACAACCTTGATATAATATATAAGTGAATCTAGTATTTGAGTAGAAGATGGATATTTTATTTTTTGTATAAGAAAATTAGGATAAAAAAGGAATTGATATGGATTAAAGAGAGATGATAAAGAGGAAAAAGAATCATCAATGGAATTTTGATCTCTGGGAATAGGCTCAATAGTGAAAGAGATGAAATCCTTAGCAAGAGTGGTTGAAATTTGATAATATATGATGAGGTTCTCACTTTTAAATTGATAATCAACACTAAATTGGTATAAAATAAGCTAAGAATCACCTAAAGAATGAAGATATTGAATTTCTAAATCAAGAGAAGCTCTCATGCCTAAAATGAGAGCTTTATACTTAGCCATATTGTTGGTGACATCAATGGTGAAGTAAAAGCTAAAGGAATGATTTTTTTGAAAGGGCTTGTGAGAATGCAACCTACCTCATCTCCTTGAAGGCATTTATCACCATCAAAGTGAAGGGTCCAAGTATCCTCATGCAAGTCAACATTAATTTTAGGAAGTTTCTTGATAACTACTTTTGGTTAAGTAGTACTGGAGGGAGTAGTGGATTCATCAAGATTATTGGCTTCAACATTGGTGATAAAGCTATGAAAATAATCTTTGAGAGAAATATATTTATTAATACCTTTAATGTAAATGATAATATCATATAGAATATTATCTTGAAGAGAATAAGTAGTTGGTATGAGAGATGTGGCAAGGTGATCAACTATGATTTTCCCTTTGATAGTTGTTTGAGTGATGATGTGAAGATCAAATTCCATAAGGAATATCATCCATTTACTAATTCTATCTCCAAGAAGAAATACTTTGGAGAAGAAATGATGAAGGGGTCAGAGTGAATAATGACATAATTAGTTTGGTAAATCATGTAGTGGTGAAGCTTTTCATTTGTAAAATAGATGGTGAGGCAATCATGCTCAAGTTTGGTATAACATGTCTCATAATCAATGAGGCTTCAACTAATGTAGTAGATAGCATACTCTTTTTGTATATCATCTTGTTGGTCAATAATTACCCCAACTAAAATAGGTGTAGAAGAAGTATATAGAATCAAAGGTTTATCATTAGAAGGAGGATGAAGTGTAGGTAGATGAAGCAATGACTCTTTCATATTATCAAAGTATTTTTGACATAGATCTATCCATTGTAAATTAGTACCTTTCTTGAGAAGTGAATTGATGAAATGAATTAAATATGCCATTTCATGGAAAAACCATCTAATTGCCCCAAGTTTACCTAAATAAGTATGAATGTTGAGAATATAATGAAGAATGGGCATGTTGATGATAGCGCTAATTTTGGCAGGGTCAACATTTATGCTACAAAAAGAGACTAAGAATCCTAACAAATTTTAAAATGTGACTCCAAAGTCACATTTTTAAGGATTAATTCTAAATTTATATTTAAGGAGATAGTCAAATATGATAGTAAGATCAGAAAGATGATTTTTACAATGTTTGGATTTATCAATGAGATCATCCACATAAGTTTCAACAATTTTGTGAATGAGATCATGAAATATGTGAGTCATTTCTCATTGGTAAGTGGCTTTGTAATTTTTAATATTGAAGGTAATTTTGACATAACAATAGGTGCCCTATTCTATAGTGAAATATGTCTTGTGTTGGTCTTTGGGGGTAATGTGAATTTGATTGTATTTCAAGAAGATGTCCATAAGAGATAACATTTTGTAACCAACTATGGAATCAATAATGGCATTTATTTAAGGTAAAGAGTTATCTTTGGGATAACCAATATTAATATTATGGAAATAAATACAAATGTCAATGACCATATTGACCTTCTTCCAAATGCGAATAATGTTGGAGACCCATTCAGAATAATCCACTGGTGTTATAAATTTAGCATCAAGTAATTTGATGAATTTATTAAGACATAAAGTGGAAACTATAGGTGTAAGTTTTATTTACTTTTTATGAACAAGCTTGGCATCAAGATATGTAATGATTTTATATACCACAATGCTAAGTTCAATGTCAGGCTTGTCCTCATAGGACCAAGTGAAAGCCTCATGATGTTTGTCAAAGAATAAGCTAAAATTATCATGTTCAGTAAGTGAAAGTTTAAAAGAGATAGTAATTGGTCAAGGACAAGATGGAGTAACATATTTGATGTGAGTATTTTCTTCAATAAGCATGGAATTTATGTATTGAAAGTGGTATGGTGAATTGGGTAAGGAAAAAATTGGATTTGTGTTTGGATCAATACTAGAAACAAAGTTGTTGAAGAACAGAGTTTTAGTTTTAAAATTTTAAAATTTATGATGATACCAAAGAAGTTGAGGTTCTCAGGTATAAAGTAACTCAAGGATAGATTCATCACTAGACAAGGTAGGAAGAGGACAATAATACTTTACATCTACTTCAAGATCTAGAATTTGATTACCATGTTGATCGTACTTAGAATGTATCTAATGAACATCAATTGCCTTGGCATCTAGTGTAATTTTAGGATTAAAAGAAGTAGATGGATTATAAGGTGTTGGAATACTAGTGGGTTTAATGATGCGAGAAGGATTATATGTAATTATTGGATTGATAGGTGGTAAAGGAGACGTAAAAACTTTTGGAGGTTCAAAAGGTATAATTTTCTCTACCACCTAAGGAACATCAATAAGAGGAGAATTTGTAGGAGGCACATGACCCTTGAGATCTAGGGTATGATCCATAGAAATGGTATGAACATCCTAGTTAAAGTCATGAATTTGGGCTAAGGTTTTTTGATAATGTTGGACATTCGAGTCTTTAGATTGAGCTTAGGCTATTATATAGTTATCATCATATGTTGGAGAAATTTCATAGGCTTAAGAATCAAGGGAATTTTTAGAGGGTCAAATCTTGATAATACTGAATGTATGAGGAGACATGATGAGAGGATCTTGAAATAATTTGGCCACTCCAAAATCATCACAATTTAAGGCATCTTCAGGTAAAAAAGGATCCTAAGCATTGCATAGAGGGGAGAAATTGGTAGTCTCATTAATAAGAGGAATAATATGATCCCTAGGTAATAGAGAAGGAGGAAGCCATTATAAAATGTAGGTAGGTAACTTGTTAGTATTGAAATTATGTTGAAAATCATTGGGATCATCATCATCATCACAATTCACAAGAGTAACTTGTAAATTGGGATTCATGTTGATGAAATTAGGTAAAGGACATTGTTGATTTTATGAATGGTAGGAATATGATATTCTAATTTAGGATTAGGAAGTTTAATTCTCAATTAGTTGGTATCAACTTCATGCTTATTCAATTTTCCATTATGTAATAACTTAATACATTGACTACTGGAAGAAGTAATGGCCCTCATTCGATGAGTCCATGGATGACCAAGGAGTATGTTACAATAAAAAGTTAAGTCAAGGACCATAATATTAGATTGAATAGTCTTAGGTCTAATGGTTAATGTAATCCAAATGAAACCAAGTGTATTTCGATTAGTCTTGTCAAAACCATGATAGGTAAGTGTCGCATCACAACTGGATAATGAGAGGGGGGTGAATTAGTATATCAATTAAAACTAGTCTTCTAATCATTTTAAGGAAAATTCAAAAGCATATGTAGATTAAAAGATAAATGCAAAGATCACATACATAAATACACATGACACCAGATGTATATGTGATAAACTCAAATGGAAAAACCATAGTGAGAATAGCTATTAGAATCTACTATTCTAATCTAGCCTCATAGCCAAAACCTCACTAGAAAATCCCACTAGTTACATTTAAGGACACACATCCTAAGGAGACACCAATCCCCTAATTTAAGAGCACCAACTCTAAGGAAGCACCCACTCCCTAATCTGATCACCCATTCAACTTATCTGATGAAACCAACCTATAAAACTTATATGGAGCTACAAATCTAATTTACAAATTAGATTCATAAATGAATCCAAATCTCTTTTCTTTATTACAAGTCTAATCTATAACTACTCATATTCTGTACATTTTCTTTGTTCCTTTCTTCCTCTTTACTCTTATATATACCACTTTAGTCTTGTGTTTGAATATTTATTTATTAGACACTCTTCATTTCCTTCACCAACCACTTTACTCTATATTCAATTTTTCTTAATGGTAAATGCAATTATTCAGTAGCTAATTTTTCTTTGTCCTAGATATTATATATAAACAATTGATCTAGGGTTTGCTTATTTTATGTGTTCACACTTATACTATAAAGACATCGCACCAATTTTTAACTCTAGTTCATTATGACTTGAACTATAAGTTCCCACATCTCAATTCTATTATCCCACCGATTACCATTGCAATAGATTCCATGCATCACACCATAACTTTAGGTCAATATAGCATCTATTAGACTCAAGTTTTGATGTATATGATCTTTAATGGATATTTGATTGATTGGATTGATCAATATTGTTTTCTATGTTGAGATATAGAGATTATACGTAACTTCCTACATGTTCCTAAAACTAACCATTTTTCTAGACATGAATTTAAATGTTGATCATTGATCTTGCCTTTGGTGCCATGATCCAATGGTATCTGTTCAATTAGATCAACTTTAAAACATGTCCATTTGATCACCTTCTGACAAGATCATGATATCTATTATATATTTATACACTTTTAAACTTTAGCTTTGTCAAGACATTAAATTTCAAGCTCTTTATTCCATCTGAGTCCACTCACTCCATTAGATCTTTTTCATCAAAACTTGCACATGCCATTTGATATTTAAAGATATGCATCCTTTACCTTGACTTATTCATTAAAATTTGACATTTTAACCTCATTTTGTAGCTTCCTATATCTTTGGATCACTTCCACTCCATTGATATACTCCAACCTACATGATCTTTAACTTGTTGTTGTGTCGATAAACATCAATCACTTTATAGCATTTGAGTCCATTCTCTCTATTGGATCTCACTTTCATGATCACCTATGCACCAGTAGATATCATGATAAACTCAATATTTATATATGTCCAACCCTTGAGGATATGAAACTTGGCATAAGCATGTGCCTTCTATACATAGTTCTTATTTATCACTATTAAGACATTTGGCATCCTCACATTGGTATTCTATCTAATAAATTCATGTGCTTGTGAAACTTGGCATTAACATGTTCACTTAGACGGAAATTTGACACTTTAACTTCATTACACTCCATTGGATCTTCAATGTCTAATTAAGTACAAGCTATTTGATATTCCAACTAGCTCGATCACTAATTCTAATAGGCTCATTCTCATTGGGTCTCTGTCTAACAATATCTATGAATGTGACACTTGTCACTTAATCATTCACTTAGAGAATATTTTGACAATTTAACTTTTCTTCACTTCATTAGATCATCTGCATATGATGAATCATGGTCCATTGATCAAGATAGGATAAATATTAAGTCTTATACTTAAGAAAATATAAAGTCCTTTGATCATTGCTCAGAGTCAATAATTAATAGGTCAAGGGGATATTTTATTAAAAATGATAGTTTTAAGTTATAAATTAAACTATTAGTTCCAAACTATACCAAGTCAACATTAAAATAAAAAATTACTTGTTGATGCCATTGCTAAACCCTTAGGGTTTTATTAAGAAACCCTATCCAGTCTGAGAGCTAAATAAATCAATTAAGAACTCATTCCTTCTCCTTTCAACCTAATGACCATATTTATGGAATGTACATGAAAAACCCATAATGAATCTTCTATCTATTTGACTTTAAACATCTATAAATGGTCTCTATAAAAGCATGACAACTTTGCATAATACAACTGTGAAACATGATCTTCTCTCCATCAATATTGCTTGATATTTTTGACATTAATGGCATCCATAGTGTCCCTTTTGACATCAATTAAAATCATATTTATAACAATAATATGGTTTTTCTTGAGATGTTCCTTGTTATAATTGAGTTGTTGGATGAGCCATAAAGATGTTACATTAATACTAGAACCTTCATCAAGTAGAAATTTACAGATAAGAGTGGTATTAATGGATACTTTGATGAAAAGTGGTGGATCATCCACATGAAAGATAATTTCATCATTGATCATGTCATCTTCAAGAAATTCAATAGAGGGGTTGGAAGAAGGACACATATTTTCCATGATATTTACGGTGGTAGGTTGAGATTCAATATAAGGTGGTTTTTCATCTAAGGAGGATCGATCATCAATTTCTTGGAGTTGTTGCATAAGGAATTTATGATTATATGGAGAATTACAAACCAACTCCATACCTATAATCTTATAAGGAATAAAGTTGAGTTCTTTGAGAAAGTTCCAATGAGACTTAGAAGAACTAACACAAGGTTGAGGAGATAAATTAGACTTTGGAGGAATAGATATGGCTAGAGTATCACAAGGAGGAGATGGTTCCTCTTGAGATTCCAAAGAGATATTAGTAGTGGTAGTATCTTTAAGAAGTTATTCCTCAAAAGAAGGCTTCTTAGGATTGGTAGCAAGATGTTTGTGAGCCAATTTATGATAGTAATTGACCTTAGCAGTATTGACATATTGAAAATTGTTAAAATATTGGTCATAATCAACATCAATGGCACAAACATTCTTTGTATTTGATTGATTATTTGATGAATATTTTTGGTTATTATGAGGTAAAAGCTTTGGAAGCTTGTAGTTTTTAAAAATCAATAGTGTATTGTTGATGATGAAGATTGGTCATAGCTTTATGATTGAATGAATCACCAAGCATATAAGAGACATAAAATCTAGTGAGCCCTCTACAATATTCATGAGAGTGTTGAATGTCAGCATGGAACCAAAAAAATAGATTGGGGCCATACCACTTAGGAGGAGCATTGGGATAGATGAAAGGTTTTGAGGGTGGTAAAAATTATTTCATTTGCTGAACCAAAAGAGGTGTATGAGAAGGTGAAGGAATATCAATTTTGGCAACTCCTAGTTTGGTTTGTGTAGTATTACTAGTAATTAAATTATATGTTTGGAAATATTCTTTAATAATTTTAGGATTAGGTATGAATTGCTTCATAATAAATTATTAACATTTAGATTGATCAAGAGATTCATTAAGTGTTTGGGAAGCACAGGTTAGAACCTTATATTGGAGAGTGAGAGTCAAAGCAGTGATAATTTTTTTGAATAAGTTATCATTAATCATGTTATGGTCAACTTTATGGCTCAATGATTTTCATATTTTGATAAAGTCATGAGTTGATTTAGTCAGAGATTGTTTAGCATTGATGAAGTGGCTAAGATAATTTTTAGGAAGATCATTGTGTTGAAACTATTTAACCAAGGGATTAACCAAATATTCAAGTTGTCAAATAAAATGTTGGGGAATTTCATTATACCATTCTAATACATCAAAAATGAATTTTTTCACTAAGATTTTAGTTATAGTGAAGGTATTAAATTGGATCCACTCTTTGTAAAGGTCACCAAAGGCTTCAAGAAATGAGGCAGGGTCATCCCATCATATTTGATAGTTGGAGATATGTTACCAATATCAATGGATATAATGAAGGGGGTAAAAGGCTCATTATGAATTCTTTGAAGAATATTGTTATTTTATATGGGTTAAGGAATAACATTACTTGAGGCATCTCGAATAGGTGGAGGAATGAAATTGCGATTAGCTTGAGGATGTCTAGTTAGAGGTTGATTAGCAACATTGATTAAATGTTGTTGAATTTACATCATTTGGTTGGTTTTAGAATTTTGGATTATGTTCATTTTTTGGATAACTTGGGCAAAAATTTTAGTTGTATTAGGAGGTAGGTTGGTGTTGGTAGGAGCACTCCCTCAATTGGTATTAGGGGAAGGATTACTAGAAGAAAGATTATTAGTGGGATTGCTAAGTAAACTTGTATCAATTACTCCCACATTAGTTTGAATATTTTGAAGATGAGAATTTTATTGATAATTAAGGAAAAGATTAGATCCATCAACTTCATCTTGAGCTATTATGTGTACCATATTATAGTTCATGGATGAAGGATGAGAATAAATACACCAAGAGTGATGGTGCTGTTGGGAGGAAAAGAGAGGGAGAAATGAACATCCCATATAGTATCTAAATGGATTCAAGTTATCTAAGAATATTTTGATAGTAGACTTCACTATGACTGAAGAGAGATGAACAAAATGTAAAGAAAGAGAAATAGATAATTAGATTGATAAATAGGGAATGATAGAAATAGTACAAGGTCGACTAGGTTGACCTAACATAAAAATAGGGTCTACAAATAGTATAGGGTCGACTGGGTCAATCCAACATAGTGAATAAAAGATAGAAAAAGAGAAAAGAGGGTTTGTAAGTAGTATAAGCTCAATTAGGTTGATCTAGTACAGTGAATAGAGACTAAAAAAAGGTATAAGGTTGACATGGTCGATCCAGTACAGTAGAAAGGGAAAATTAAGAAGCCTATATCAAATTTGTGAATTAAAGAAAGATAAATTTTGTAAGTATTTTGAAAATAATTAGATGAAAATAAAAAAATAATCAATTGAATTAACATTGACTAATCCAATCAAGGCACACAACACAAGACCTTACACCAATGCTGGCTAATGCAATTTTTTGAAATACAAAATATAATTGAGCAAAGAGAAAGCAATCAACTTAGAAAGTAAAGAGATAAATAATTGGTCAACCTAAAATTTAATTATATTATTAAGATATGTTTTTAAATGTGATGGGAAGTTGGTTGTAATCAAGGAACTAGAATGGCAATTGAAGGATGGTTTCAGGTAGTTTGGGCTGAAAGTGATCTATAGTGGTAATTATTAGGCTTTGTATTGGGTCTACCCTCTCACTTCATGCACTATAGTGATAAGGGTGTTAAGTACTTATCTAGAATATACCATTAACAACCCTTTATACTTGACCAGAACATCAAGTTAGCTTCCCCCTTGCTGATTAAATCCAAGTAGGTTGGGATTGGATAGACATATGTTAAAATGTTTTTTTTTATTTGTGATTTGGTCATGTGTGCATAAAATAGAAAATAGTGAAACTAAATGGTTAATTTAAAACCACATAATTAAGCTATGTGATCTATTATAATCATGAAATTAATAAGAAAAGAAAGTGTTAATTAGTTACTAGCATATAAGGTTAATTATAACTTTCAAACAAGGTACAATGTTGATATATTCAATAGTGTATGAAAAGAATATAGAACAAGGTTGACAAGGTAAAACCTATACTACAAAATCAAGGTCTAAAAATGAATAGGGTTAGTAGAGTTGACCCAGTTATCTAGACACCACACAGAACATAGAATTTGGTTAGCAAGGTTGATCTAGTTGACTGTGTAGGGGTAGTTTTAAATAATACAAACTATAAAAAGAAATACTATAAATAAAGGGATAAAGAGATAAAAAGGAACCTTGGTGGATTAGAGATGTAGAGAATGAAGATTATTGTTCAATAACATTGATATATGCTTACAAATTCTACTATGTTGAATGTGCCAATCAAGCTTTACAAAAACTTGATATTAAGTGCCTAAAAAGGTATAGGGTTAACTGTGTCAACCTAGTAATATAGATTAGATGTTTGAAAAAATAAAATATGTACTAGATGGATAGGGTTGATCTAGTAGCTTGTACCTGAAATCTTATGCACATAAGTTATATACTAGGTCGATAAAGATGATCCAATATGGAAAATATATGATAAAAATAATGAAAGAAATGCAATAAGGTAAAAAAAATCCTATAAGTATTAGTTCATGATGGTTTCACCATAATGTATGTAATTAGAAATGAATCATGTCTATAAATCAATCTTGGCTCGGAGAAGACAGAGCATACCTACACTTCTGCTTGGGAATACATTTGTTAAGCGGGATCATGACCTATATGAGGATCCACTAGACTTGATTAGGGGATCATTTGTCACAATCCACCATACTAGGAAGGGTTCCAAAGCCTATAGTATAACATAATCATGTAACAACCATAAAATAGTCTTAGGTTTAATATTCACTCTATTCTAATAAACAATAAAATAGATCTAATCTAGTACACACCAAAGCTTATGCCATAACATGAGGGGTTAGTAAATCAATTAAAAAATCTATAAAAGAATCTAAATTAAGGTAAGTATGATTAAGACCATAATATATGGAATATGAATAGTAATACTATCTGATCCAATACTTATGCTACTTCTATCTACTAAAGAGAGGAGAACAAAGTTAGAATATACTTACTTGAATGTGAACCTATCTAGACTCAATATCTCTCTTAGTAAAAGGATCTTTACAAGAGGTTGTTGTAATTTGTAAGGACATATAAGAAAGGCCAAAGCATCTAAGACTTATCCACAAGACTATATTCTCCAAATAGAAACCCTAAGCTAAGACTCCTCAAGTAGAATGGTGGAAGAGTATATTGTAAATAATCATGAGTGAATAATAACTCTTGATTGAATATTGAAATAATGATGAAATGATCTTAAATTTATTAATGGATCTCACCCTAAATAATTCTGAATATGTCAACTATATGGGGTTGACCTAGTCAACCCTGTATGTTTTTAAGAGATAAATCACTAAGTTTTGAGCTAGGTCGGTTGAAGGGTTGACGAAACTCTAAGTGAAAAATATCCTTAAATAGTACAAGATCAACCCAATCGACCCTATACATTAATTAGAGACTAAAAACTATACAAGGTTGACCTAGTTGACATAGTATAGTCAATTGGTGAAAGGGGATTAAGGTGAGGAAAAGAGGGATGGAAAGAGGAAAAAGACTAGAGGAGTGTGCAAGGGAAGTGTTATAAATATAGAGAGCACCGTGTTTGAAGATGTGTAATGCACACCTTATATCTAATTGATATAATTGGAACTTATCAGAGTATGTGTGATTCTATATTGAAAAGAACCTCCAAAGAGGGCTAGCTCCCTTAAGATTTATCTTAAAAACTAAACTATTTTGATTTTTTGGGATAAAAAGGGAGAAGGAAACTAAAATGGAAAATCCTATCTAATTAGGTGATGAACCTAAATGATTGGTTATTATCAAAAATATTTATAAAATTGAGTAGGATATACATATGAATCTAAAATAAAACTCTACATTCAATAATGAACATCAGTGTTTTAAAAGAAGGCCTGAAAGAAGTTTACAAAACAAATTCAAATCCTAGCTCTTCAAATGACTTGTAGAGGATGAGATATTCATAGTAGGTGTGGAAATGACCCAAAAAAATGGAAAGTAGATTCCACTTTTATCCTAGTAATTATTCAAATTACACTCTATTTTTATCAAAAAAACATATGCAAAAAGTCTTCTTTATTTGATAAATGGTGTCAATTACAATGTTTGCTCTACTTCAAGAATTATTGAAAAATAGCTTCAAAAAGCCAATATATAAATATAAAACCTTAAATAAATCCAAAGTGATGTGGAAAATTAAAATTATTAGTCTTATATTAGTTAGAATAATAATAAAATCCTTTTAAAATATTGAATAAAGGCTTGAAAATCTTCCATGTCTTCAAAAATTACATGTTTTTCATTTTTGGAATAGAATTGATAAATGGTGGGCCCATGTTGACTTGTCAACCTTAATTTCATGAAAATAATTCCATAAATTGGAAGATAAATCCATATTAAAATTGGGTTTATGTTCTTTAATTTCTTTATCTTGCATGAAAAGCGTGGGAGATTCATGAAACTAGTCAAACTAGTCAAACAAAGAGATTTGACCCTTAAGGACTAGTTAACTCAACCTGAGTGAAATTTGCATGAATTGGAACCTATGAATTTAATTTATAATGATATATCCATTTAAAAAACATATATTTCATGTTTTAACTCCAAAATTAATTCATTTGATATATTTTCAATGCCATTTTTTACTTACTTAATTGACCAATTAAGCCTATTAGGCCAATTAGGCCTAATAACGTATCTTCTTACATTAAAAATACATTAAAAATACCATAAGATGACATTAAATATATAAAAAAAAAATTAAATATACCTTTAAAAACTTTTCTCATCATAAGATATTTGATTTTGATGAGAAAACACTCACCATTCAATCAACAGGGTTGACTAGGCCTATTTTGCTCCATTTTCTTACAGACTAGACATTTTGATTGAGTTTTTTAGGAAACTTATGGGATTATTTAAAAACCAAATTAAAATTTTAGGATGAATAAAAATTATTATTATTTTATCTCCATTTATTATATTTCATTGAAGTGTCATGTACTTCATTTTACTTGCTTTTTTCCACAAAAAAACATGATTTATGCCTTCATACATAAATATCCATGTATAAAATTAACACTTATATAATCATATATAATTTTAATTGACATTTTAAAATGTTTTAATTTTATCCAAGATGATTTTATATCAATAAAATCAACTTTTTTCAAAACTAGTTTTTTTAGGGTTTTAGAGGGCTTTAAAGTTGAATCTTCAAAATGATGGTTCATGAAGTACATAAATCTACATAAAAAAATATTACCATTTATGTGTATAAAAATAACCCCCATAAAATCCCTAAAAATATTTGGTTCCCATGTAAAAGATATGAAAATTTATCACGTGGAGAAATTTGCCTATGGGGTTTTGACTACATTTTAAGCTACCTATGCTCATAACAACTGTTCATAAATAAAATATCATAAAATAGTCTCAATTGTTTATTAATTAAAATTAAATATTTTTAATCAAAACATACTAATATATTTGGCCAAAATTCACACGTGGTGAAAGATATGAGCATCTGTACAAGAGGCTAAGAGGGGTGTTTAGAATTACAAAAAGTAAAAATTTCACCAAAATTAAAATAAATATTCAAATACTTTATAATTCTTAAAAACATCATAATTTTAGCTTTAACATTCCATTCAAACACTCTAAAATCAAAATTTTCTTGAAAATTCAAAAAACCCCTTTTTGGCTTATATGCCTATTTACTTGCATAAGCCTGTATGAGCATGGTTTTATTAAAATTTAGAGTTTTTACACTCTTTAAATTTATTATTATTATTTAAAAAAATTATATTATTCTTTTAAAACTTTTAAATAAACTTAGAAACCTCTGTGGCACTCCAAAATGATGTCTACTCCAATGCTGATCTCGAATGGACATGCTAAGGACTATTACAAAACAATGATTACATCCACTCATCTAATGGATATTCAAAATTTTATGAAGCTTATACAACTCTTGATGACCTTGTGTACAAAATTTAGGGCCTTGAAACCACATTTATCTCCTAAAAACTTCAATTTTCTCACAAAATTGACCCCTATGCATGGATTGTCTACATATTTGAACTTGACAATGCTCTCTCTGAAAAGATAATGACCCATTTACAATAATTTTCTAATTATTTTATCAAAATTAGTTCTTTTAGGCCACAATTCCTAGATTTTAAGGGGTATTGAATGGTTTCTTGAATGTTTTGAATGAAAGAAGTAGTAATTCGACCTTGATAGGTCAAATTACTATCAGTTTTGGTGACTTTCAGGGGTTGACCAACCTGCTAGTCAAAGAACTCAAAAACCTTGGCTATGAAAAAAATGGATATACATTGAATATTAGAAAATCTTTTGTAAGTAAAGACATAAATAAGACAACTGACACAAACACCGACAAACATGTGCAGGTGTGCACTTAGAGGAATAGATAACAACTAAAAATGGAAAAAAAAACAACTAAAAGCATTTGTGGAAATGCAATTAGATAAAACAAAAAACTAACCTCCACCTCGTTGCTCCTCCTAGATCAAAAGGAAAGTTATTTGATGTACTATGGAACTTTGAAATGTATTTACTTCCTTTCAATAGCTCTCTTCTACAAATGTGAGCACTTATATGTTCATATGTTCTGGATGATGCAGTTAGGCTTCTAACTTTAATTATTAGGTGTATATATTGATATTGATCTAAGATCTAATCATCCTACTCCCATATTATTTTTTGTTGCATCAAGTCTACCATCTCTACCTCATTCATAGGTTGATCATGATTTGACACATTCTCATTCAATGATTGTATTGGTAATTCAGGTAGTATACCTAGATTTATGTCTTCATTTGACTCCATTTTAAGGGGTAATTTTTCAAAGTTTTTATATCCTTGATAAGCATCCAAACATGTATGTAATATGACTTTAATGATTTTCTAATGAATAGTTGTAATAGTACTCTTTATAAGACATTCATCAATCTCCACTTAGAGTGGAGATGGACCATCAAATTTTGCACAAAAAATCTCCAAGTGATCCCAAAAGGCTTCTTCATCATGATCAACTGAAAGGACATGACACTTAGAGTGGAGATGGACCATCAAATTTTGCACAAAAAAATCTCCAAATCATCCCAAAAGGCTTCTTCATCATGATCAACTGAAAGGACATGACATTCATCAATATTATTACCATTTGAAGCATTTTGATCACATATTTATACTTTTTAGATGAATTTTATTAATCTATTACACTTGTCTCATCTTTATAAGGAATATTGTCCATCTCAATAATGGCTTTCTGTGAGTTGTCTTCATGATTACCTTATTCACTTACCTCATAATGAAAAGGTTATTACTCCAAAAGTGGTATGGTATATCCCTAATAGTGTTCAATAAGATGATAAAGATCTATAAAAGTTACCATAGATACCTAATTTTTCTCATGAGGTTGTTCTTCTTGGATCATCTTCACCTCATCTCTCTATTGCACTTTTTCTTGAATGGATTTCTATGAAGGAAATGATTTAGGATTTTGAGAAGGAAGGGATGAAGTCTAAATGATCTCTTGCTTGAATTTAGCATCTTCAATGATGCTTGATTGTTCCTCTTTCTTGATTAACTCCATGATTTGGTTCCAAGATTAAAAAGATAAAGGCCTTTTTTTACCTTTTGATTCTAGTTATCCTCTTTCCTTTTATTTAGTTCTAACTCTCTGATCTACTTATCAATATTATCTTAGAATATCTTATGTTTAAAATAGTCAGTGATCTCAATAGTAGGTTATGCCATAATAATATCCTTCTTTCTTTGACAGTTCTCTTGTATAAATCTCTAAGAAGGGAAGGTCTGAGAAACATATGAAGAACTTGGCAAACTCAAAGGGGTTCTTGAAATAGTATTTTGAGGAGGAATGTATGGCATATAATAAGAGTGAGGTTGGTTTTATTCTTCCTTGAGGCCTTTTAGTTTTTCTTCAATACTCTGAATGTAACCACCTACACCCATCATCTCATCAGTGCGATGGTTCCAATTGGCTCTCTCAATAGGTGTCAATTGTTCTTTTATTTGTTACAGAGAATCTATCACATAATGGATCAAGTGAGTAGGGGTATCTTTTCCATAATATCTTTATGAATACAACTCTAGTGCATGCTTTTCAAGGCTCACTAAAGTTTTTTTAAGTGTTGGTATGGATTGGGTAGCTATAAAGTGGCCATGACTATGTTGGTTAGATGAGTAAGATGGCTCATGATAGGGTGGGTTATACTGATCATATTAAAGATTATATGTATCCATAATTATATAATCTATTGGAAATAATTAATAATCTAAATGATAAAAGTATTCAATATTCAAATGATATCTAATGTTCATAACCAACTTTGAGTGTTTGAAAGTTACACTGATCTTTTGAATGATGTCCCACTGGGTGTGCCAAAAATTGTTATCACTCTAGAGAGCACCTTGTTTTAAGATGTGTAAGGCACACCTTCTCTCCAGCTGATACAATTAGAAATTATTTGAGTGTGGGTGACTCTGTATTGAGAAGAAGCTCTAGAGAGGTCTGGTTCCCTTAAGATTTTTCTTTAAAATCTAAACTATTTTGATCGTTTGGGATGAAAAGGGAGAAGGAAACTAAAATAAAAAATCTTATCTAACTAGGTGATGCCCCTGAATGATTGGTATTTCTTGAAAATTTTATAAAACTAAGTAATACACACATATGAATATAAAATAAAACTTTTCATTCAATCCTAAACATCAATGTTTCAAAAGAAGGTCTGAAAGAAGTTTGCAAAACTAATTCAAATCTTAGCTCTTCAAATGACCTATAGAGGATGAAATTTTTATAGTAGGTGTGTAAAGGACCTAAAAAAATGGAAAGTATATGCCACTTTTATTTTGATAAATAGTCAAATTACACTCTATTCTGATCCAAAACATATATGCAATTTTTTTTCTTTATTTGATAAATGGTGTCAATTACAATTTTTGCTCTGCTTTAGGAATTATTAAAAAATGGATTCAAAAAGCCAATATATAAGTCTAAATCCTTAAATAAATCTAAATTGGGATGGAAAA
This sequence comes from Torreya grandis, assembly GCA_037957365.1. Taxonomy (NCBI): domain Eukaryota; kingdom Viridiplantae; phylum Streptophyta; class Pinopsida; order Cupressales; family Taxaceae; genus Torreya; species Torreya grandis. The sequence continues at coordinate 45,220 of JARHVA010006291.1, forward strand.
TATAATTATTAATCTTATTTGAGTTAAAATAAGACAAAATAACTTTTACAATATTAAAAAAAGGATTTAAAATCTTCCAATTCTTCAAAAATTACATGTTCTTCATTTTGGCATAGAATTGAGAAAAGGTGGGCCCATGTTGACTTAAAAACCTTCCTTGTATGAAAATAATGCCATAAATTGGAATATAAATCCATATTGAAAGTGTTTTTAATTTATTGAATTTCCTTATCTTGCATGAAAAGCATTGGAGATACATGAAACTAGTCAAAATAGTCAACCAAAGAGATTTGACCCTTAAGGACTAGTTAACTCAACTTGAGCTCAAATTGCATGAATTAGAACTTATGGATTGAATTTATAATGATATATATATTTTAAAAACATACATGGAATTTTTTTACTCTAAAATTAATTCATTTGATAAATTTTCAATGTCATTCTTTACTTACTTGATTGACCAATTAAGCCTATTAGGCCAATTAGGCCTAATAGCCTATCTTCTTGCATTTGTAATCTATTAAACTTGTAAAAATATGCAATGTAATATTAAAAAATAATTAAATATATGTGTAAAAACTTTTCTCATCACAATATATTTGATTTTGATAAGAAAACACTCACCATTTAGTCAACAGGGTTGACTACGTCTATTTTGCTCCATTTTTCTGCAAACTGGCCATTTTGATTGCACTAGTTAGGAAAATTATATGATAATTTATGAAAAAATTAAAATTTTAAGATGAATAAAAATTATTAGGATTGGATATCCATTTATTATATTTCATTGAAGTGTCTTATACTTTATTTTACATGCTTTTTTTCACAAAAACCATGATTTATGACCTCATCCGTACATCTCCATGTATAAAATTGACATTTATGGAATAATATATAATTTTAATTTATATTTTAAAATGTTTTAGGTTTATAAAAAATTATTTTATATCAATAAAATCAATTTTTTTCAAAACTAGTTTTTTGAAGGATTGAAAGGGCTTTGAAGCTGAATCTTCAAAATGATAGTTCATGAAGTACAAAACTCCAAATCCAAAAATATTACCATTAATTTGTATCAAACTAACCAAAATAAAATATTTGAAAATATTGGGTTCCCATGTAAAATATATGAAAAGTTATCATGTGGAGAAATGTGCCTATGAGATTTTGACTACATTCTGAGTTGCCTATGCTCTTAATGATCATTCATAAAGCATATATTATAAATTAGTATAATTTTTTTATTAATTATAATTATATAGGATTCATTAGAAAATACTAATATTTTTCATCCAAACTCCACTTGTGGTGAAATATATGAGCATCTGAATGCAAGGCTAGGAAGGGTGTCTGGAACTACAAAAAGTGAAAATTTCACCAAAATGAAAATAACTCTTCACCTACTTCCCAATTCCTAAAAAAATCATTATTAGGTCTTTAAAATTCTATAAAAACACTTTGAAATTATATTTTTCTTAAAAAGTCAAAAAACCCCTTTTTGGCCTATATGCCTATTTACTTGTATAAGCCTATATGAGCATGGTTTGATTAAAATTTAGAGTTTTAACAGTATTTAATGGTATTATAATGATTTTAAAACATAATCCCATTATTTTTAAACTTTTAAATGAACTTAGAAATCTTTGTGGTGCTCCAGAATGATGCCTACTCTAATGGTGATCTCCAACAGACATGCTAAGGACTGTTACAAAAAAAGAGTATCTCCACTCATCCAATGGCCATGAAATATTTTTATAAGTTTTTATAACTCTTGATAACCCTATTTACAAAATTTATGGTCTTGAAACTACTTGTAGCTCTCAAAAACCTCATTTTTCTTATAAAATTAACCCCTATGCATGGATTGTCTGCATATTTGAACTTGATGATGCTCTTTTTGAAATGAAAATGACCCATTTACACTACATTTTTGATGTTTTAAACCAAAATTAGTGCTTTTAAGCCACAATTCCTAGCTTTAAAAGGCTATTGAATGGTTTCTTCAAATTTTTGAATGATAGGAGTAGTAATTTGACCTTGACACATTAAATTTATAAAAAGAGGAGTAATAGATTATAGAATGGTTCTAAGATCTCGTTGGATTATTAATAATGTGGTGATAAGGTAAAATAATCTTGTAAATAACCAAAGGTCTACCCACTCCTTTCCCAATGCACTCCTTTGGGCATGCACTCAAAGAGATTGAGTCTCGATGGGTTCTTGCAATATGTAAAACATCAATATATGATAAAAGTTGAAAATATTATGTGTATACACTTGCCACTTGGTAATTACTTATTCATTATTGGATTCACTAAATTTTTGACTTGATACTCACCATTTATTTTCCTAGTACGATCTAACATGCATCATTGGCTCTGATGGACCCACTAACACTATCTTTGCCTACATGCCATTAGATTTGATCCAGGATTATATGATCTTACCACTTGGTAATTGTGCATTTATCTTCAAGATATGCTAAAATTTTGACTTTACTCACACTATTGATCTACTTTATATGATTTAACATGCACCATTGATCTTTTGGACCCACTAACACTATCAGTCTCCCACGTGCCATTGGATTTGATCTTAACTTTCATGATCTTGCCACTTTTCATCACCATGCTCATCCATGGAATGTCTGAATTCAAATAGTCATTTCATAAGGCTTAAACTTGATGTCCCCACTCATGTCTTACTCTAATAGTTCAACTTTGAAGATTTATATCTTAAGATAGGAAGCTCATCAAGACATGCAAATTCCATAGGATGATATTGGTAGTAAGAACTTCATGTCCATGTATTTATTTTATCTCAATAGTATTTTCAGGCATATTTATAAAATAAACAAGTAAACTAACCCATCCATTTTTACATGAAATTCTAATAATGGTCTATCTCATCAAAGCTTGTACAAGACATTATTTTGATCATTCAAAGCTCTAAAACTCTACTTAATTGATTTATCTAGGTAGATGCTTTGTATGTGGGCCAAAATTAGCTAACAGCTTTGGTGAATCATAGGGAAGCATGCATGTTATGATTGAGAACCCATTCATTTGCCTTGACTAATATATTGGGCATGGAGTCATAAGTTTCTAATTTAACATAATGATTTAAAGCTAAAAATTGGTTGTCCCTCTAGATAACTCTTCTTAAATCAATAAGGAACAACAAGAAATAAAATAAACAAAGTGACAAAGGCACTTTGGAAAAGGAAACACACAACAATAAAGGAAACTAACCCAAACAAATCAAGGGCAACTAACCTACTAGACAAATGTACACACATGCACTTGGATAAAATCATGAAATATAATCTAGTATATACAAGGTTCCAATTTACAAGCACCTCCCTCTTAGGTCAAATGGTAAACTATTAGTATATTTCAATTATAACAAACTAAGATGAAAAATGCCTTACTTTAGAGGTACCAAAAATGGTGAACCAAGTAGCTTGATGGCCAATCCTCTTGATGTGCTCTTCAATGGATAAAATAGAATAAACATGTCTCCAATGTAGACATACTGGTCCAAGTTTTCTAAGCTTGGTTCATGTTGGACTGTAGGAGAAATTTCTTGATATTGTTCATCACCCTTGAGAAAGCATGGCATGAAGACTTGATTTAGGCTCTTGGGAGCAACTGTACTTGGTTCACTTGATGGTTCAAAAATACCATGTTCTTCCACTTTGTCCTTATGTAAATTAGGACCAACCATTCTTATATAAACATGCTCATAGGTTTCTAAAAGAAAGACATGTCTCTTTGCCTCTTTAAACTCTTTGGTTATGGTATTGAACTGCTATCATAACTCTTCAAGCTCTTCACTAGTATGTTCATCAAATTTCATAACCTAAGCACTTGAGATGTCTCTTTCATAAACCTCACTCAATTTTTCATCTTGATCTTTAACTACACATGAGGGTTGCCTTAACCATCCAAGGTCTAAAATATCACACCTATCTTACTAAAGCTTTGATCTATTTTCCTCTTGATTTAATATATTAGGGCTATCTTCTATTGACACCTCATATTGAAGTGGACAAACCTCAGGAACCTAGTTTTGATCCTCTTCTTAATCTATGTAAAAGGGACCTTCAGTAGTCCATTCAAGATATGCCCCATGTTTAAATTGAGGATTGCCTTCTTCAGGCAGTTTACAATATTAATTTACTCCATTTCACTCAAGAAATATGAGCACAAATGATGCCATTGATCTTCTAAGTTGCTTGAGCTACCCTTGATCTCCATAATAGGTTCATGAAGGTTGTCCTCTTGTGGTTTAGCAAAATCCTACAACTTGAAAGCTAAAACATGTTCTTCCCTAAGAAGTGGGCTGCTTATCATGATTTCCTCATCATAGACACTTATATTACCCTCGTATGTCTCATTTATGACTACAAGCTCCCCCTCTATTATTTGTAAAACAAGCTCTTTCTCCAATAGGGAGATGGTGGGAGGGTGAAGAATTCACCTTGCCTGCATCTTAAGAGAGTGTCATTCTAGCTAGAGACTTTGAATGGCTTCTTTGGTGGCTCTTGAACTAGTGCTTGGACCTCCACAACCAATACCTCCTTCTTTATGACCTTTTGAACTAATTTTCATGATGTAAATGAGTATGGAACAGACACTTTTTCTTTCTTTTGAATGGTTATAGGAGGGGGTGTCCTCACAAGTGAGGGTATAACATAGCTAAGGTCAAATGTGTTAGAGAATATCCATGATGGAATGGTTTCATGCTCCTGAATGGGAATGGGCATAGGGGTAGGAGAGGTCAAACTAATCTACTTAGGTTTGACATACTCTTTTTCCCACTGTTTAAATAATTTTTCAATGGATAAAACCCACCTTTTTAATTCTTTCTTCTTAACCTATGGGTAGTCAACTTCTTCAATGGATGCCCACACATTCTAAAACTCATACAAGAAGATATTTATCCCATCCATGGCATGAATGGGGAATTATTGTACAAATTTAACCCCCTCATTAAATTTCATTATTATTCTTCCCTTGTCTAATATTGCCTTTCTAATTTTTAACAAGGATGGACTTTGACAAGGTTGACTAAGGGGATGATTAGGAACTCTTGAAGGTTGATCTTGAGGATTTTGGAGGGGAGAGGACACATAAGATTGACCCAAATGAAACTTATTATATTCATAAGATATCATCACACTGTCTACATTTTAGATCATGCTTCTCATCGTTACTATGTCCTTATTCTCACAAGATGACCATTCTTCACCCTCAAAACCTGACCATATGTTCCTGACCATCTGAAGAGCACTCCTTGCCTCTTATAAAACATGGATAGGGATGATTAGAAAAAAAATTTAACCCTTACTAGTTTCCCTTATTAACTCAATATAGATTGATAATGCTTGTTTGACTCCTAATAAGGATGTGTGATCTATGAATTTGACTCGAGAGAGGATCATTAGTATAGTGTTAGTTCCAAAATGAAAACAAAATGAAAGAAACACATAATAGCATAACATCTCTAGGCCTTGACACTAGGGAGAGCTTATTTAACAAAAACAAATGACAAACACAATTAAAAAGTAAGGAATAAAACACAAGAATTCCTTCACCTTCCTTGGATGCTCTAAATGCCTTTGTACTAGTGGCTTGCTCGATTTTATGCTAATGAAGTCCACGACAATGAAATCTTAGCTACCTCCATCTCTCCTTGACACCTTTGGCTTATGGATTGGCTTGGATTGGAATCAATTTGGCATGGTAACATTAATTGCAATAGCTTATGGAATCAATTTTGAATTATAACTTTACATAAATTAAGCTTAGAAATGATGTTCATGGCCTTTCTATTTATAGATTTTTGAGAATGTCTAGAATGAACCTAAACCATCCATCCTAAGATTGAGATGTGTGGTTGAGAATGAATTCAATTTTTGGAATTAATTTTGTAATTATCCTCATCATGACATTGGAAGAAGGGGTAATTAAGAGGCATGGAGGGAATCATGTAAGGCATTGATGAGGCATGGAGAGCATGAATCTTGATATTTGTGGCATTTATGGCCTAGGGATTTCTTCCAAATAAATGAAGTCACCTGATGATGTAGATATTCGATATCCAATTCCAAAAATAATTTTTCAACAAGTTTCTATGGAATTATTAATTATGCCTTGATTTGGGTTAATTAGCTCTTAAGCATGATTAAGCACTTTGTGCAAAAATTACTCAAATTGATCAAAATGCCTTATTATTGGTCTAAAATTTAACTAGATTAGAATTGGAAGGTAATTTTATATGTGTTAGAACCATATTCCCATTTAGGATGTTACCAATAATAAATAACAAAGGCATGTGTCTTGTGCAAAATATTTTATAGGAAAGAGCAATATAGAGCACCCAGGTGCAAATTTGGAATTTTAACTCAGAATGATTTGACCAAAGTTAGCTAGCCCATAAATTGCATTACCCCATTTAGGGATACCCTAGCCAAAATTGGCACTTGAATATGTCAATTTCACATCATTTAGTGTGTTTTAGTGTTTTTAGGCCAAATTGTGTATTTTAAGTGGAAATTGGCTGAAAGCCTGATTAGAGGCTATCAATGGCCAATTTTAGGTGTCTATAGTTTTCCCTTATTTGGGAAGGTGTTGTAAGCTATAATCAAAGTAATGTCTTCACAAATAATGAAAACGTCCTGTATGTCTACAACTACAATGATGATAAACTAACTGTATGATGCCCCCTCGAGGGAATGGTTAGCACAAGTAGGTGAAAAAATGGTCCCTCAAAAATAAGTGAAATGAGGGGACCAAAGAAAAGAGAGATGATGGGGTGAAAACACATTGGTATTGAAAAAATAGTCAAAATCACTGAGAATGTAAGTGGGATGGTGTGCAATGGCTTGCCCAAAGGTGGTTATAAGCATTGTACCCTAATAATGATAACATGGCATGATAACATAATGATTTTCCCAAAGGTGGTTTTAATCACTGAGAATATGGAGCTACCCCAATTAAGATAGACAAATAAGAAAAAGTAAAGTGGTGACAACATAATGATTTTCCCAAAGGCAGTTATAATCATTGATAAATGTAGGTGGGATGGTGTGCAATGATTTTCATATAGTTGGTTATAATCATTAGACCATGATTATGGAAAACATGATAAAATTGGCTAAGGATGATGATAAATTAACATAGAGGGTAATGATGACTTGGAACAACCTACTAGTAGGGAGATGCTCATTCAAACTAATTGATTTTTTTATATATATTTAATTACTCGATTTGGGATATGATTAGGATGGAATTAGGATGTCAGTGCTGAAGAGATACCACCATTGCTTAATATACTTTTTGAAGCTGAGGTTTGTTTTAGCACATGTCGATAGGCATCATGGTATAACATCATGAGGACTTGGCTGAAATATGTATGAGGACTGACTCCCGTAATCCAATACTCAATATAAAACTATGAACCAATGATAGAAACCATGATGACAATGTAAACATATGAGTATGGATGGATTAAAGTGTAAGTGTGAGAAAGGAATCACCCAATAAATACACATAAATTGAATCAAGGAAATAGTGCTGAAAGTAAACAAATAGGTAGACAAACAAACAAAATAAGCAAAAATAAACAAACAAACAAAGCAATAAAAACCTTATGAACATTGCCCCCAGAAAATAGGTGATAGCTTAACAAATGAACAAAATGGGGGAATATAGTAAAAAGGATGGCCAATTTGTCTCCATAGTTCCATGGATGTTTCCTACATAGTTCCATGGATGTAATGTCCAATAAAAAAACTTCAAGCTAAATATAGTTCTCCTAGGGAATGGAAAGAATGTGATAATTGATGAAAATAGATAGAATGGATGTGAGAGAAGAAGAGGAATGGTCTTGTAAAATGGTAAGTGCATGAGAGAAAAGGCTAAAAAGGATGGGGAAACTAAGTGATAAGTGTTTTGTTTGTAACTTAGTAAGGGTTCCCAAAATCCTTAAGGTAAAGAAGTGGTCAATTTTTTTTGTTTTCTAATGATTTTCCAAACATTTTTGGAATTTTTGAATTATCTCAACTAGATCAATAATGATGAGACACTTAAATGGGTCAAGCTCATAAAAAGAAAAGATCATTGTTTAGGTTGCTCATAAAATAGTGAGTGTGGCTTAGGTTGCTCATAAAATGGTGAGAATGTGGCTTAGGTTGCACACAAAATAACAAGAGCATGGCTTAAGGGTGACTGATCTAACCTCAATAAGTATTGAGCACTACCTACATAGTCTTAGAGTAGGACCTCAAGTCACTATAGTTCCACCCTTACAATGAAGGAATTCAAATAGTGTAGTAGTCAATTAAAACAAAATAGACATAGTTGGTAAAAAGGCATAGTATGACATAGGAAGTGGCAAGTTGGTATGTTAAGACTTAATTTTTCCCCTAGTTTTCCCATAGGTAGTTATAACCAAAACACAATAGCATAGATCAATGGTCCTAATTTGCCCAAAGGTGGTTATAATAAGTAGCAAGACCGGTAGTAAGAAAGGTATAACAAACAAAGGATGCAACTACCAAAACTTCTATCACACTATCTGAAAATACAATCTCTATCTAAAGTACTTGAACCAACTAATGAAATTGATCAGATACCTTGATGCTAAGACTACGTAATGAATGGGAAAAACCAAGGTCAAACGAGCTAGGCTTTAGAACACATTGGGTCAATAGGTTGAAAGTAGAAAGTGGATATGGTGAAGAGGATGGATAAAGAGGGTATTTGTACAAAGAAGAATAGTGATAAAATGGCATAACTAAAATGGTCCTTATAGACAATACACTTTTGGCACTCAAGCATAATACTGTTTAAGATGAATAATATTTATCAGCTCAAGAAGTTCATCTCTGTTTGGTGTGGCTAGCCTGTATGCTCTTGAGCCATAAGCTATAGTGATGATAAAAGGCCCTATCTAGTTTTGTTTAAATTTCCCTTTATGCTTCTTTTCAGTCATGGTATTATTTTGGTTTTATTTAAGAACAAGATCACTAAGTTCAAATGTTCTATACTTAACACACTGATTATAGTGGCCTTTGAGTCAATTATGATATGCTTGAAGATTATTGAGCATTAATGTGCATTTCTCATCAAGTAGGTCAAGCTATTGTAGGTGGGTGACTTGATAGTCATGATCATCTAAGACATGCTTGAAAGAGATGTGTAGTGAAGGTAAATCAACCTTAATAAAAAGGATGGCTTCAGTACCATAAACAAGTGAGTATGGATTGGCTCTTATGGGGGTATCATGATTGGTACGATATGACCAAAGGGCAAGGAATATCTACAAGTGATAATCATGACTTGCATCATTGACAATCTTTTTGAGAATATTGACAATGGTTTTTTTAGATGCCTTGGCTTGACCATTACCTTGAGGGTAATATGATGTATAAAAATGTTGTGTGATGTTGTATTTAATACACAACTAGTCTACATCCTTATTCTTGAATGATCCTCCATTATTAGATATAATGTCAGAGGGGATATCATAGCGGCAAATGAGATGGTTGAAAATGAATTTGGAAATTTGCTTTCCAATCACATAAGTAAGGGGTATAACTTCAACCCACTTAGTGAAATATTTTGTGGTGGTAAGGATATGTTTATAGTCATCAGATGAAGTGGGTTTAATCTTCCCAATGAGGTCAAGTCCCCATGTATAAAATATACATGGTGTCAACATCATTTTTAGAGTTTTTGCTAGGGCATGAATCAGATTAGTATGTCATTGACATTTATCACGCTTTTCTACATATGTAGTGGCATCTACATCTATTGTAGGCTAATAATAATCAATACACAAGAGCTTTTTGGATAAGACTAACCCACTTGAATGAGCTCCACATACTCCTTCATGAACTTCTCTTAATGTTGGTGTAGACTTTGTTGAAGTTAAACAATGAAGAAAAGTTCCATAAAAACTATGATGGTAAAGTGTGGATCCAAGTAGAGTATAATGAGTGGAGTGAAGAACAAGGCTTTGGTTTGTTTTCAAGGTAGGTTAAGTGGTAGAAATTGGTCATGAAGGTAGTTGTAAATTTCTGAGTACTAGATAGAATTAAGACCAGAAGTATCACAAATCATGGCAATAATTGAAGGTTCATGAGCTGGTGCTGACAAATTCTTGATGAAGAACTAATACTCTCTATCTTTATCTATTTGTTGAAACTGAGAGCCGATAGTAGCCATTACATTTTTAGTTCTGTTACTAGCCCTTGGTATGTGATCAAACTGAATGTTGGCAATTTTTTGTTTAAGAGTGTTGACCATGGCTTTATATGGAACTAGCTTGTCATATTTGGTCTAAAAATGATCTATAACATGATTAATGATTAACTAAGAATCACCATAAACTTTGAGATGAGATATATTCCAATGCATTTCTTATCAAAGTCTTACAACAATTGCTTCATACTCATCTATGTTGTTTGTACAAGGAAAGTTGATTCTGAATGATTTAGGGATTAGATCTCCCTATGGTGTAATAAATAATAAGCCTACCCTTGATCCATGCATAATAAATGATCCATAAAAATATAGCTTCTAGGGTTGTTCCTCAAGGGGTGTGTTAATGATGGTCATTATGGATTCATCAAGAAATTAAAATGTGAGTGGTTATGTGTTTATGAGAGGTGCTTCAACAAGTTGATCTACAAGGACTTATCCCTTGATTGCCTTTTGATTGACATACTCTATGTCAAACTCACTAAAATGCATGATCCATTTATCCATTCTACCTTGAAAATATATTTTAGATAGTAGATACTTGAGTGGATCTACTTTTCAAATAACCATGACCTTATTATTCAATATGTAATGGCACAGTTTTTGAGCTACGAAGACCATGGCCAGACAAGCTTTTATAATAGGTACATAGTTATGTTCATATGTAACCAAGGTAAAACTTAGGTACTACATGACATGTTCTTTTCCATTGTCATCATGTTGAGCCAAGAGTAATCCTAGAGCATGATCAGTAGCTAATAGGTATAACAAGAATGAATTTCTTGGCATAGGAGGTAATAAAATAAGTGGATCAACTAGATAGTCTTTGAGTTGTTAAAAAGTTGTTTGGTAGTGATCATCCTAGTGAAATGTAACCCCCTTTTTCAAAAGGTGTGTAAATATATTGCACTTGTCTACTAATTGAGAGATGAAGCATCAGATTGACTAGATCTTACCCTGCAAACTATGGAGTTACATTAAATTGGTTAGTGGTAGCATCTTGGTTATAACATGGAATTTAGCCATCTTGACTTCAATACATATATGATACATGATGAAGCTAAGTAATTTGCGACAAGTTACACTAAACACAAATTTCTTTGGATTGAGTCTAACTTTGTACTCCCATAATCTTTCAAATATCTTATGCAACACTACTTGATGGTCAACCCTAGTTTTAGATTTGCTTAATATGTCATCGACATAGTCATCAATAATATCATACATCATATCATGAAATATGAAAATCATGGCCCTTTGATATGTGGCTACAACATTCTTAAGGCCAAATGGCATAACTTGATAACAATATGTTCCCTATAGAGTGGTGAATGCTATTTTATGTTGGTCTTCTGGTGCTATTCTAATTTAGTTGTATCTAAAAAATCCATACATGAGTGAAAACATTTCATAACCTACCATGGATTTGATGATCATGTCAATATTAGGTAAGGGAAAATCATCTTTAAGATAAGATTTATTGATGTCTCAAAAATCAATACAAATTTTGATCTCTTCATGTTTTTTGATAATAGGTACCACATTAGAGATCCATTTGGAGTAGTCAATGGATCAAAGACATCATGTTTCTAATATTTTTTCCAACTCTTTCTTTACCAATACAATAATGTGAGGATGTAGCTTTTGTAGCTTTTGTTTTACTGATTTAGCATCAGGATTAACCACAAGGTGGTGTAGAACCAAGGTGGGGTCTAAACTAGGCATGCCAAAATAGGCCCATGTAAAAATATCTATAAATTATCTCAATATAGATGCAAAGATTTCATGTTCCTCCTCAGTGAGGGATGCACCTAATTTTATCCATTTTAGGTTTGATGGAGTTCAGATGTTTACCTTTGTTGTATTTTTGACTACAAGGGTCAAACCATCTTCTAGGATAGTAGGAAATGACTAGAAATATTAAATTATGTTAGGGTCCTCCAATTAAGACTTTCTCTTCAACTTATCATAGGCATGATGAATTTGAGTCCCCTAATGGGAGATCTATCCATGTGACAAAAATAGTCAAAAATTCTTGAAGAATTTTATCAAATACTTGTTATTGCATAAAGCTGAACTTAGATCCATAAGCAAGTTCTTCATTGGTGGTCTCCTAGTCTAAATTTGAAGAAGAATGAACACCCCCATCTAATGGCACCTAAAATAGGTTTTCACCACTAGACTGACCTTCATCTTTACTTTTTTCCTAGTCAGAAAGTGCCTCAAAGAGATTTTCACTTTGGGACCTCAATGTTTTGCTTATTTATTTTTATCTAAGGGTGTTCACTCACTCTCCAAAAAAGGTTGCAGGATCTAATGTCATTGAGAATCCTAATTTGTGATCTCCCAATGAAATATAGTCTTTAAGGCCTAAGAAATCATAGAATGCCTCATCATTTTGGAACTCATTAATCAATAGACTAGATTCTTGTTGGTCACAATCTATTAGTTGGGGATAATATAATGGCAATGGGTTATGATGAATGGCTACATTAAGGGTACATATGACATTATTATCAAATATGTTGGTTTCAACTAGGTCATCAGAGGTAGGGTTATGATCAGACTCTATTTCATTATAAGCATCATCCTCACTAGTCATTGGTGATGGAGTTCAAATAAGAAATGTGGGGTCACCCCCAGCCAGTTTAAATCCAAGTCCATAAGGTCTTTCATACTTAGTCATGTAAATTGGTTCGATGGTTCCTTATTGATTTGGTGTGAGGTCTCTTCCTTCATAATTTTGATGCTCCATGATCCTATTAGGAATAGGGTACTTTATATTTTTATAACAATCAGATTGGTTATCATTATATAACCATGATTCATCCCCTTCAAGAGGGTTAGGTTCTAGGCTAGATGCTGGTACAAATGTGACATGTCCCTTATCTTTATTTTTTTGTTTCTAATGCATATGTGGGGTGACTTTAGGCCCAAAGGTTTTTATATTTTGAGGAAGATTGGCAATATGAAATGTATCATGGGTCACATAATCTCCCAGTCCATTATCTAAAATGGTGAAATGATTATAAACTTTAGGAGGTGGCATGTGGGAAAGGGAATATAAGATATTAGGATATATGAAATTATCTTTTGAAGGATCAATAAGTATAGCCTTTCCTTTATCCTATTTGGAACTTGTATTCATGCCATACTAATAATTACAGCTTTGAAATTTGGCCTCAAGATGTTTGTAGTGTTCATATGGGTGTAAATATCCTGGAAAATTCACTTCCATCCTTGAGTGGGAAAAATTGATACATTGGTGCAACATTGACGAGACTGCATGAATCTCATGTAACCAAGGCTTGCCTAGAAGCATATTGTATGATAACTCAAGATCAAGCACATAACAAAGTGTATCATGGGTCAAAGGCCCAATGATAACTGGTAAACTAATAGTGCCTTGTGATTCTCTTTCTTGATTATTATAGGCTTTGATGGTTATTATTTCTAGTTAGGGATCTACCATTGTGTACCTAAGAAGCTTGATGAGCTTTAGAGACACTATGTTGATGCTAGATCCATTGTCTATAAGGAAACATTTCACTTTATGCCATCTTATTTAAACTTATATGTATAATGGATTATTATGGAGTGGGCCAAGGGAAGACATATCACTTTGGTTGAACATGACTTGTTAGGCTTGAGCTAGGTGTCTAACCAAAGCTTGAAATTTATCAGGGGATATGTCACTAGCAATAGTGGATTGGGTCAAAAACTCATTTAAGATGTTCTTGTGGATTTTTGGCATTCACAACAAATATACAATATAAATTTATGTTGGTATCTTCTACAATTATTCCATAATATCAAATTTCTTGTCTTGATCACTAGTGAATGGTTTATTCTGAGGTTGAATAGTTGGTTAGATGATAGGCATAGTGGTGGATGGTTGTGGGCCTAAGATAGTAATCTTTGACCTCTGAGTTTTGATTAAATAATTGACATTAAATACTAGACAATTATTGCTAACCAATGTTGGGTATGGTGTGGGACAAGACATGACAAGTCTTGGTTGTTAGTTCACTTGCATGTGGTCACATGACAAAGATGAGTTATTGATATAAGGTCTAAAAAGGGGAGGCCTAGTTTCCTAGTTTTCATATATGCATTCCTAGGTCAAAGAAGGATTATCTATGTAATTTGGCTGAATGGTGTTGTTTAGTAATGGTCTAGGCTGATTAGTGCCAGTTTTAGGATTAATGGAGATGGTATTAATGTTACCCCCTACAATATGACCTAAGACCTTATTGTAATCATGTGAAATTTCATGTTAGGTTTGTTGGTTGTTACTAATCTAACCTTGGTTTTGTTCATTATTCTATTATTATGAGATCTATACTAATTTTGTTGATTTTATTGTTACATTAGCCATTATTGTTGTTATTGCTAATGATTTTGCTATTGCTAATTGCTATGTCAAGGAAAGGGGTTTTGATAAATCCTAAGAGTTTGATTAGAAGTGAAATCACCATTATCCAATGTTATCTCCCCATTATCCAACATATTCTTAATTAAATTCTTGATTTGGACACATCTTTGTAGATTATGCCCGTTGACCTGATGATAGTCATAGAATTCATTTTCATGGTACCAATCATGATAAGGAATGCTTTATGGATTATACTTTGGTATAGGCCAAATAATCAGATTAATGATAGTAAGATTATGAAATATAGACTCAATAGGTTCTCCTAGGCCACTAAATACATGACATGCAGGCATGGTTCTCTTAAGAATAAGGATTTGGAATGGTAATAACTATTATATTTATCATATAGGTCTTGGTTGTTGTACTTGCAGCATTGGTTGGAGAGGTTGTTGGGTAGGATTAAGCTAAAAAGTTAGTTCAAATGATGTTTTCACTATTTTTACATGATAGGATTTAGTTACTCCATTTCCCACAACATTCCTATTACAATTGAATTGCTTTGATCTTTCTTGGTTATTGGACTATGTCGATTGCAATACTAGTGCTTGAATGGGATGTTAGTCATTTCCCTAATTGTTACCTTGATTTTTATTAGTTTAATTAAGCTTGATAACTCCTTTATTGATGAGCGCTCACTTAATCAATAAGCCTTTGTCAATGATTTCATTGAAAGTATGCACACATTATAGTTTTAGATGGTAAGCTATCTCACTATGCAAATTTTTAGTAAACATAGTAACTAATTGTTTATCTGATAAATTATGGGTGAAATGGCTTGCAAGGGCTCTCCATCACTATAAATAACTTAAAAAACTCTCACCAATTATAAAAAGTTTTGCACAAACTTATCAAAAAGATCAACAAAATATGTTACTAATTTTTTGGGTAACTTCAAAAACCACTCCAAGGTTTATCTAGCCAAGCTTCTTGGAAACAAAAACAAAAGGTATATGTCACTATATGCCAATGGTTGACATGTGATAAATAATCTAGTCAAATGATCCTTAGGATCACCTTTCCCTTTGTATTTGTCAAATTTTAGTGGTTCATATCTTAGAGGAAATGATATCTAAAAATACTCCATGTTAAATGGGTAGGAACACACATCATCAAATTTGAAATTTTTAGTCTGTTTACTTTCTTGAATGGTAAATATTGCATCCTTCATCTATTTTAATTCTTGGGATAAGAAACTAGAAGTAACATTGGTCTGAGGGAGAATATTAGTTTGGGTAAATGGTTGGGAGGTCACAAGTGGGACGCTTTGACCAAGGTACGATAGGGATACTTGTTGGATTATATTGGTTTAGTTGGGGAATGGACAAGGAATACTCATACATGGATTAGGATGTACTTGAAATTACACACTTGGTTGTGTGATATTCTAGTTTAGGTTGGTGATAAAGGTTTGACTTGTACGATTTTGTGGATGGGATGGAGGGATATAACTATACTATGTCTACTGTGGTTGAAAAGGGACATGTTATCAAGTAATCAAACCTTGTTATTGACTAGGAACCTATGGACCAAGACCCAGTCTCTGAATTTGTGGCACATTTTGAACCAATGATTATCTAGTATGTACTTGAGAAACATGGAGACCTCCTTATTGCATGAATCCTTGTGAGGAAGGAAAGCAAGTTGTAGATTTGGCATCTATAGCTGACCAATATTTTCATGTTGTTGACTAGTCATTGCTTGCTTCTAGATTGGCATATTAGTGTATGATTGAAGAGGTATGTTCATCATTACCTGGTGAGGTGAAACATTAGTTTCCCTTGATTGAGGTGGCAATGTATTTATCCTCTATTACATTGATACACTAGGTTGTGTCTATTATTGTGGCATACTACTTGTTACTTGTTGAGGAAGAGTAGGATTCATCACATTCTATTATTGAGGCATGACATTGACCATTATTTGATTACCTAATCCCTTAGGTTATACACTTGAGGAAGTAATTGATTGAAGTTAGGATTTAAAAACTCCTATTCCATGGTATGGCAATCTACTCATGGGATTAACTATATTCACATATTGTTGGCTAGCTATTTGTGCATTATTACCACTTTGATCAAGATTGGGCATTGTTTGCACATTATGCCGTACATTTAGGTCATTATTCTATGTAGAGGCCTAAGGCATTTCTTCAATAATAGGCATATGCATCAATCCATCTATTAAAGTGATTTGTCAAAATGGATCAAAATTTAGATTCTCTTTTCTAGTTAACTCTATCAACACTCCTATTGAAGGAACTAAATCAATGAGAGGCTTACTTACCATGTTCATATGATTTAAATCACATGTTATATTTAGGTATGTTTGATATGCTATCTACATTTGGTTAAAGTGATCATCCATGATGTTTTTGCCTTGATTGAATATATTAGGATCTTGATACATTGTTTGGACTAAAGCCATAGTATTTCTAGAAGAAGCTTTTTGATTATAATTGATATTATGGGGCACTCTTACTAGACTTGGTAAATTTTCATGGGGAAAGTCTACTGAAAACTTGGCCCCTACCTCTATGGCTCTAACCAAAATCTCATCTTTATTCTTTAACAAATTTTTCTCAAATAAAATGGATCATACATGGAAGCCATATTAGTAGAATATGACTTTTGAAGAACTAACTTGTCCACTATGGGTATTGTAGCTAGGTATTGCATGGTTTATTCTTGGTCCTATTTTGAATAAGGTGGTGTGTTAACCAGAGAGTTAGCTAATAGATCTTGGCTTTGTGACCCTAATTGAGTATTATAAGACGGATAAAAATCCATCTCATAAGCAATATTATATACATAGGGGTCTTTCACCATTTATTCCTATGCCACCATATTACTAATCCTTAGATTGTACATGAGTCCATTACGAGTGTAGGAATACATGTTAGGATGCATAGTCAATGCTTTGCGATGAAAGGTCAAAGAGTTATACAAACTCTAAAATGGATAGTGTCTAAAATAGATGATGTTCCAACTTGGTCTATATTTTTTAAAATGATTAAAATATTTATGCAAAAATTTGTGAGGAAATAAGCTAAAGTGAAGTACCAAACATTTCCCTATTCACACAAAGATAAGCAAGTAAATGGACTAAAAATAAAAATGCCAAACTCTAAGGTCGAAGTGTTTTAAATCAATCTAATATAGAAATTTAAAATTTTCTAGGTCTTTTGGCCAAATTTGGCATCAAAATCTAAGCTTAAACAAGGCATGTGCTAGGACTCTTAACGAAACAATGTCAAAAGTTAGACATTGAAAGTAGATGAAAGTTTTAATCTAATGGATTTGAAACACCTATAACAAACACTAGGCATTTGATTCTTGGAAATGAACTTGATCAACTAGGTATAAGCTATGCAACAAAAGGAACTTTAGAAATAGTTTATTTTCTCACAAATAATGGTATAAAACTTGGTTCTTTTGACAAACAAGTTAGACAAAAGTGAATAGTATAACTATTTTAGACAATGTAGGAACAAATTTGAAACTATATGCAAGAGGTTCTATAAAACAATATTCAAAATGTTTTCGTCAGCATAATGATGCTATACCACCCAAAAGGTGTGACAAAAAGGTTTGTTTCAAAAAAATTCTAAGGCAAAGACATTTTCATAATTTTGACAGCATAACACTACTTTTCTTGCTTCAAAATGTTGTGGTATATAGACTTAAAGTACAAGTGTTTATCACAAAATGGCTTAAGTCTATCAAATGATGATAGTGATTATGAGTCTTAAATGTCCTTCAACCCAAATTGGAAATTAAACCTAAGTTCCCTCAAGTTTAGTGGAAATGGCGAACCCACTTAACACATCAACCCTATGGACTTGTAAAGGTGCAATTCTGAATTTAGATTATAAGTGAAGGACTTAAACAACTTTGGTATAAGTCTAGACTCAATTAGGTAGCATAACTATGCCAAAGTGGATGATATGACTCTCAAGATTTTGATGAACTTTGAACAAGGCAAATTGATGATCTCATGTGGGCAACATAATGCCTCTTTGTTTAAGGGAAAATTTTGACTATGTGTTTGGTTTGGATTATTTGTTTACACCAAGTTTTGACTTCAAACAAGACTTTAATATAGGATAATACCCCCTAATTAATCACTCTTATATCCTAAATTGACAAGGTTACTTGGTATTGTTGGAATCCATCAGTATACATTATTTGAGAGGATTTTAGGTGTTCATCCAAAAGTAAATGTGCAATATATAGTAGGGATTTTACACCCACCTTATCTCAAAATATATTACTATGATATGGACCTTGAGTTTCACCTTACACCAATAATACTTCCATGAAAAGTGGGGATTTGTCTGAGATCTAATAAGTTTCTGAATGGTCTAGGGGAATCAATTACACAATGACTTTCACACCAAACAATGTAAAATAAAATCATGGATTTTGGGTCTGTATCACTTGGATTGTTGCAAAAAGGTCTAGTCCTTTTTTTAAACACTACATACTACTATTTTATTAGTGTATTATGATGTCCAAAGTACCACTATGCCCTGTGTGTAACTCCAAAGGAGCTAAATGAAGTCAATTCCAGGAGATGAAACCTTGGGTCACATCTTCCCTAAAAAATTCATGGGAGGTGATGAAGTCCCCCTTGCAAGAAAAGTTTGCATAAAAATAAATAAAGTATGAAATCAAAAACATTTAGGGTCATTTTCAAGGTCACCCAAACTTTGATTAGTTTTTTTGGATTGCTTTAGATGAATTTATTTCTAAGCCTTATACTAGGCTATTTTCAATAGGAATGGTGCTTTTTATTCTAAGGGTTCCCTATAGAGGACAAATGGAGGAGCATACATGCAACATCCCTCTTTTTCCCAAACATAAATTTGATTAAATAACTATTGCAAAAAAAATTTTACAAGTGTGTTCAATTTTAAGCCCAAACAAAAGATCTGGTGGTGTTCATTTGACCCCTTGGTCTTAAGCTTGTGAACTTTGAAAATATTCATCTAAGCATCTAAATTTTTCATTAAACACCAAAATAAAGTTCCTAATTGATTTTTAAGCATGAAAAAGGTGATCTAAACATGTTTTTAGAAAATGTGAAGCTTGGTCCTAAAGAAAAAATATTAGCATGTCCTTTAAGTTTGAATCTCTTTTTGGCTTAAAACAATAAACTTTAGAAAAAGAGATCTTGGGTATGCATTTTAAGAAAAACATAGTGACCGATGTCAGTTTATATAACCAATTATGGTTACATTTTCTAATCAATGTTTTTTATACCAATATGACTGATGACATGGATATAACTAATTCTAATTTTACTAACTGACATCAGTTAAGATATGCAATTGATGTCGGTCTTACTTGCTGATGTTAGTTACTGTGTAAAATTATGGCAAACAAAAATGGCAAAATAAAGTTAAAAAATCAATTTGCAATATTTTTAAGGGTCCAAATGAATATTTTAAAGCTAAAAAATGATCTTCTTTAGGTGTGATATGTGTCTAGTCCCATTGGGTGTGTTATTATGGTGTCTAAGAATTTGAATCAAGAGAGGATGATTAGTATGGTGTTAGTTCCAAAATGAAAACAAAATAAAAGAAACACACTAATATCATAACATCTCTAGGCCTAGACACTAGGGAGAACTTAGTTAACAAAAAAAATGACAAACACAAATAAAATTAAGGGATTAAACACAATAATTCCTTCACCTTCCTTGGATGCTCTAAATGCCTTTGTAGCAGTGGCTTGCTCAGTTTTATGCTCATGAAGTCCTTGGAAATGGAAGCTTGGCTACCTCCATCTCTCCTTGGCACCTTTGGCTTGTGGCTTGGCTTGGCTTGGATCAGTTTGACATGGTAACACTAAATTTAATGCCTTTTGGAATCAATTCTATATTATAAATTTTCATAAATTAAGAGTATAAATGATGTTCATGGCCTCTCTATTTATAGATTTTTAAAAATGTCTAAAATCAACCTAAACCATCCATCCTAAGGTTGAGATGTGTGGTTGAGGATTAATTCAATTTTTGGAATTAATTTTGTAATTATCCTCATCATGACATTAAAAGAAGGGGAAATTAAGAGGCATGGAGGGCATCATGGAAGGCATTTATGGCCTAGGTATGTCTTCCTAAGAAATGAGGTCACTTGATGATGCAGATATTCAATATCTAATTCCAAAAATAAATTTTCAACAAGTTTTTATGGAATTATTGATTATTCCTTGATTTGGGTTAATTAGCTCTTAAGCATGATTAAGCACTTTGTGCACAAATTACTCAAATTGATCAAAATGCCTTGTTATTGGTTTAAAATTTGACTGGATTAGAATTGGAAGGTAATGTTAGATGCATTAGAATCATAATCCCATTTAGGATGTTTCCAACAACAAATAACAAAGGCACATGTCTTTTGAAAAATAATTGATAGGAAAGAGCAATCCAAAACACCCAAGTGCAAATTTGGCATTTTGACATGGAATGATCTGACCAAAGTTAGCTAGTCTATAAATTACATTTCCACATTTAGGGATATCCTAGCCAAAATTGGCACTTGAATATTTTAGTTTCACACCATTTAACATGTTTTAGTGTTTTTAGGCCAAATAGTGTATTTTAAGTGGAAATTAGCCAAAAGCCTGATTGGAGGTTATCAGTGGCCAACTTTAGGTGTCTACAGGATATAATAGCATAAGCTTGACATTGACAATAGGAATTATATTATTGATTTAAATTCAAAGGAGGTTGACCTTGGTCATATGTAGGGGTGGGAGGAGGCCAAAGTCCATGATACAAATGATAAGTTATTTAAGGGCAACTTGGGGGGAACACAAACATTGTTTACCTAATAAGTGTGGTGCTGAGGTAGAGGATAAGCATATTGATCAAAAGATGATTGATTGTACATACCATGTTATGATGATTAGGCACTTATTTAGGCTACTTACACTATTTGATAGATTCTCAAAGTCACCATTTATGTTTGAACACTTCCCTATAAAGGTTTATTGGATGAAGAGAAAATCAAAACTCTTAACCTATGAATAATGTATTAAGTCCCATCAGGCATGCTATAAACTATTGTAGCATCAATTTTCACCCTTGGAGAGAGTTCTTCAGTGTCTCTCCTATTGAGATACATAATGGGAACTACCTTAAGCTGTGGGTCACCTATAATGGGGCTGAACCTTAAGAGAAGGATAGCTTCCTCTTGATGTATCACTTAAACTAATGTTGTTCCAAGGAAAAGGGATAGAAAGTGTAAAATAACTCCTAATAAGGATAAAAAGGAGATGTACCAAATACAAATGGAAGACTCCAATAAGCTTAAACCCATACTGGATATACAAAAACTAATACTAGCTCACACAACCTCCCAATCCATCTAACTACATAATTATTTCATAAATTAGGTCTACGAAATTATGAATGAAGATAAATATGAGTTATAAGACTCACTAAGAGCTTTCATTCATGGTATAAAAAACACTAATTTGTACCTACAACTAACTTGAAAACACTTTAAAAGAGGTAATCAAGAAGGACAATGGATATGGAAGAATCTCCTTCATAAGACCATCATGCACAAGCTAACTAAACACTAATCAAATGGAAACAGATAGGTAAATAAATTCTTTATATTGCATCAAGAGGTATTTCTTACAAATGTTTGATAGGGTATATCCTAATCAAGATGAGCATATTTTTTAATATCTTAGAGAGTCCCCTACTCTTCAAATTTTGAGAGAGTCCTTATGGGAATAAAAAATTAGATAGAGAGTGCATTACAAATGGAAATAATGGGTGATATAGAGAAAGGTGGGAGAGAGGGGGAGCACACCATCTGAGAAGAATCAATGAGTTGTCACCTTTTTTAAATACTCCACCATGAAATGAACTATAAAACAAGATTTTTATTTTGCATGATGAGTCATGATTTTACTATTGGAGAAAATATTTAAAGGATATAAAATAAGATCAATGACCAATTGCTACTCCAATCCCCAGATCTCTTTGCTTGATATTCCATGACATCTCCCACTTGATTTTGTTGTAAGGATAAAGTCCTCATGTCCATGGACTTGACATAACCATGTTATGTTTTCTTTTAGCAGTTATAAGGTACCTATTGGTTGAAGATATGAACATGTCGATAGAAAAGACACTTCTCCATAGTCAAAAATCTTCCCCTACTTCATTCTTGATCATAGGTATATATTATAAATTGAAAACCAATCAAGTTATTAGTTTTATTATAGTTACTATAGCAATGGAGACCTACAAACTATATAGTCTTGCTTCTTGATCTATATTAGGTTTTAAAAGACCTATTTTTTCCTCTAAGCATATATGGAAATCAAGAAGTCACCACGTATACACAGTCTTCTTTCAATAATAGAGAACACAATTATGAAATAATATTAAAACCTAATAAAATAAATCCTACATGTTCTAAATCATTGACTAGGGGTCGAGCACTAAGTTTTAATGGCATAAAAACTTCATCATTTGTGCCCACTTAATGGTGTTAGATTGAACTTTAATGGTGAAACATCTCTTTGAAACTTTACTCTAGTTTGACCTGAGTCAAATTCAACTTCTTCTTGAAAACCCTTGGCTTTTAACCTTTGAAATTAATCATCAATCTTGATTCATGCCTTCCATATTGTGCCATTTATTAGCTCTAAATTCATCCCATGAGATCCTAAAATCAATCCTTATTCCTTTATACTTGTGCTATGTGGTGGTCTCTCATTCATCCTCAGGAGCATTGACTTCTTGACTTCATGTGCGCCATCAATATGCATCCTTGTGATTAAATGTACACCATTGATTTGTCTGGTAATTGACATGATCTTGCCACATGGAATCTTTTTATTCTTTCTCATATTCACTAAATTGTTGACTTGATTCTCACCTTTGATCTACTTGATATGATCTAGCATGTGTCATTAGATCTAATGGACCCACTAACATTGTATTCACCCACATGTTGTTAGATTTGATCATGGATTTTATTATCTTTCCACTTGGTATATTTGCATTTATCTCTGAGATATGTTGACCTTTTGACTTTTCTCACATTGTTGACCTACTTTGCATGATTTAATACACAATATTGATCTTTATGGGCCTACTAACATTGTCAATCACCCATGCACCATTAGATTTGATCTTAGCTTCTATGATATTTCCATTTGTCATCATCACATTCATTCATGTAATGTTTGAATTCAAATGATCATTTTACAAGGATAAAATTTTACATCCCCACTCACATCTTACTTTTCTAGTTTAACTTTGAAGCTTTATATCTTGAGATAACAAGCTCATCAAAACATGAAAATTCTAGAGGATGATCTTGGCACTAATAAATTTATGTACATGTATTTTTTTTTTCTGAGAGCATTTCTAAGAATATTTTTAAAATTCACAAGTAAACTAACCTATCCATTTCTAGGTGATGTCCAAATGATATTCTGGTTGTTCAAAGCTTGTACAAGTCATTCTTTTGATCTTTCAAAACTCTAGAACTCTACTCAGCTAATCTATATAGGTATAATCTTTGTATGTGGGCTAAAATTGGCCAACACCATCTACAACCTTTAAATTAAAGGACTAATATAGGGTTCATGAAGGTCATTTATATGTTTATATGACCACATTGATGTGACCATATAAATATTTTGTTGATTGGGAACTTGAGTTGATCGTTAAAACATTTTATTAACCAAAATTTGGTTCCTAAAGGAAGTTTTGGCTAAAATATAAAACATTCCTCCATTTCTTAATCATTTTAAGTGGTATATAATCCTATATAGGTATGTATAATACTTTTCCATGCAACTATATGAGTTGACAGTTCATCTATACCCAACACAATTTTCCTATAATGGTTATCCAAAGTTTGTTCCATTTTTTCCCTTAATAAATAGAAGGTTCTATTTGGTGATGCATCCAACTACCTATAAATTTAAACACCAAGGCTCAAAAAATCATGGATGATTTCAATTTTCATGTTTATACACCCATATATATGTTTTTATTAATATGGTTTGTCGATTACATAAGAAATTCAAAATGTATGTGTTTTATCGACTAACTTTTAGTCCCTAAAGTAAGATTTAGTTATGATCAAAGTGTAAAATAATTTATTCCTCATACTAATATAAATATATTCCTCTTAGGAGTTATTGGATGAGTCATATACATAGATGTAAAATCTTACAATTCTTATCTAACCCTCACAATTTTCCTACAATGGCTGCCCAAAGTTAGTTCCATTTTTGCCCTTAAAATGATAAGATTATATTCATGGATGTGTTCAACCTCCTATAATTTTCAAAATAGGGGCTAATAGAGTGTATAATAATTTTGTTCCTATTTTTATACATTGATTTAAACATATATGTGAATGTTTTTCATCGATTGGGTGAATGATTCAAAAGGTATGCATTTTATTGACTAATATGTGGTTCCTAAAGAGAGATTTGGATGCAAGAGAAAACATGTCATCATTTATCCATAATAATAAGAGGAAGATAATACTCTAGGTGGTGATTAGATAACTCACTTTTACAAAATTATTAGTTTAAAAAAACTTATATCCATTATGGTTTAGTTGCAATGACTACCCAAAGTTTATTCATTTTTTACCCTTAAGAATGAGAAGATTCTTTTCGAGGATGCATCTAGCCAATTTTTACTTTCAAATCTCATCCCTGATGATGGATGGAAAAATAAAAGTCATATTTCTATAGACCCATATAAATGTGTCCATGAATATGGTTCATTTATTAGGTGTGTGAATCAAAAGTTACACATTCTACTAACCAACTTTTGGTCCCTAAAAGGAGATTTAGATGCAAGATAAAACATGATGTTGTGTCTCCCTCATTGAAAATAATAGATAATCCTTATGGGTGTGTTTTATATGATATTTTGTAATTATATATAACCTTATAATTGTACACTTTAAATACTTAGACCTTGATTATTTCTCTTAGTCCTATACATGCCTTGCTTTTGTAAGCCTTGCATCTACTCTATCCTATGTATCTTATCAATATCTTAGTTTGACTAGTCTTATTGATGACATAGACATATTATATTACCTATAATGTTTAAAATTTACTTATCTTACACCTCTAAATTTTTTGATCCTATAACTATTTTACTACTCCCTAAACACTAACATCTATGTCCTATACAATTGTCTAGTGCCCTAAAGTCATGTAAATTTCAAATGAAATGTATTAAAATGATAATATTAGTTTATTTAATGTGATTTATATCCTAATAGTATATATATATATATATATATATATATATATATAATATCGAAACTCATTCATTCCTCACCTAGTAATCAGACCAAAGAGACCAAGACACTTATCAAAATCACTCTATTAAGCATTCAATTGATCAAATCTTCCCTATTTCCATACCAATCATAGTTAAAACACATATACATGTATAAATTACTAAAGGATTAGTCATAAGGTCTTATTTTCCATGTTACAAGCTAAGTCATTGGTGTACTTGCTTTACATACATTGCATGGTTCAAACACAAGCCAACACTTAGGGGAGAACTACATGAGTATGAGGTTGTATTTTGGAGTATTGGATACTTAAGTAGTATCTTTTAATAATTATGTCATTATGGTCATCTAGAAACCATGTTACCACTAAACCATTTTTTCCTAAGGCCACATTGGATATGAAAATCTAGAGTTTTACCATTTCATAATGAGTGATAGTCCATGACCCATATCTAAATGCACCTACGTGAAGATGAAGAACAACATAGAAGGATCTAGGTGGTCAAATCCAATTTTAGTATATATTCCATACATTATAATAACATCAAACCTACACACTAGAATCCAAGTAACCATCTAGGTCTAACACAAATTTCTAGAGAGCCAAAGGCACCAGTTTAAAATCTAACAAGAGTTCCATAATTATCTTCTAACTTGATTTTAGTCTATTCTAGATCCATGTCTAAATTAAAATTAGAACTAGCTAAGTACATGAATTCTTTGTCATTTCATATATCTATCATAGTTTTACTTTCCACTAATAGCTTATCTCAGCTTAATAAATTTAGTATATGATATATCTGAGTTTAACATTTAACTGGCATGATTTATATATGATATTTACTTGTATGCCCTATAATTTCTATATTATGAATCCTATATACCCAAGAGGAACTAGATCCAAACTAGGGTTAAATAATTAGTGAACCTGACCTTTGACAACCAATATCCTAAGACAAATTGGGGTTTTTATGACTTATTTTTCTCTGATCCCTGATTGCTACAAATATGCTCACTATAGATGCATCCATAACCCATTTTAGGTTTCAACTTCTAATAGTTTTAATGGTTTTATATATTAATTATCTTGTAAAAATTATTAAGGAAATTTTTGTGCATAATGAGAGAGTGTTAAATAAGAGACAAAATTTGATATATCTTCATAATTCCTTTTGTAATGCTATAGAGCTAATATCTAGATGCCAATATGCATGATATCAATAATTTATTTAATCAAAACCTTATTCAAGTTATAGTTACCATCCCACACTCATTATTAACCCATGGCTTATTTTGGATTCTTTGGTCCATGCTATTATTACTTGAAGAGATACGGTTTATCAACCTACTCCTTCATCTATTAATATAAAATAGGTGCCTCCTAAGCCTAAACTTGTGAAAAATTTAAGGGATATAACCTTATTGACCAATTTATAAATACCCAAGATAAAATTTAAATATTTGAGCTTAGAAATAAATCTAATGTTTACAAGGATATCCAATATGAGACATTGCATGAAACTCAAGTTCCCAATGATATTAAGACTACTTATTTTGCAATTATCATGAAAGATCTCAAAAATAATGCCAAACTTATTTCCTTTGATCCAACTTAATTAACATCCAAAGATATTATTGATCAAGATTTACTTTTATTCATATAAGTGACAATAAAAAATAAGGGAATCAAAATGGTACTTGTTGATAACAGATCGGGCTTAAATATTTTTAGTATCAAATTTTTAACCACCATGGGCATTAGTAAAAATCTGATTTAAAAGTTGATTATGCATATCTAAGGGTTTTATAATTCACATATTCCTCTAGTTGGTCAAATTACATTGGATGTGACTTTGGGACCAAAAATTATTTCAACTACTTTTTAGGTAATGTCTCAATCATTGCATTATAATGTACTTTTGGGTAGATGTTGTATACATTCAATAGAAGTTGTTCCATCTACACATATAATATGTGTAAAATTCATACATGATGGGACTTTATTAAAAATTCTCATAAATGATGAACCATTTAAATTTTGAAAAATGATATAATATAAAATTGACAACATTCCTATAGTTGTACCACCCAAAATAATGCATTCCTATTGAGTATATACACACATATGAAATGATTGAGTCAATAACAATGGCTCCTCCATCTCAAAATGTAAATAAGGTACCACATATTTAGGTTCAAATAGAGGCATAATAGGAGAAGGAATCATTACTAAAAGAACCATTAAAACCACAAGATCCTCCTTCATTTAAGCTTCCTTTATTGGTCAATACTAAGTAAAAAGATAGGAATGCTTTTGATTAATATGGTAGTGATAATGATACTACTCATGATATGATAGATGATAAAATGTTTGCAATAAAATTTGATCCACTTGATCACCTTTAACATAACTTGTTTTAACCCATAGGTCTTGGTACATATAAGATCAATCCACTTGTAGAAGATTTGACACTAAATAAAAATAAGGGGTACACAATCATAGTAAATGAACATGTACATTGTTGTTACTCAATTCATACCTCTTGGTTAAAAACATTGATCCAACCTTACAATGGTCAAATTAAAATACACCATGTGAAAAATGTGGAGTCTTCTCTAGAGGCTTCACAATCGACTGAAAGGAAAAATCCTTCCTATATTTAGAAGTAGAACTATCTTTCAAAATAACCAAAGAATTAGGATTTTAATATTATTAATAATATTGATGGGGTATATTTCCACTATCTCTAGTGTTATAAAAACAAGTGGGACACAACTTGTGGTACTAAATTCCTCAAACAATTGGGAAATACTATAGATGAACTCATATAATTTCCAATAATTATAGAATCTTATTGATACATTTTCTTACCTATTGTATTTGGTACATGTGTGGTGATTGTTAACTAAATTTGACCCTAGGTTGAATTTGGTCAAACCCCCTTGCATATTAAAACTTTTTATAATGTCTCCTATGTATAAAATGTTCACCATGGTCATTAATGAGGTCAAATATTATGTTTTCATCTTTATCACATTTGTCTAGTTGGTCTTAAGCCATTTTATGCCACCATTTGGTCATCAAATTGAATTTTATGATTTTCAGCTAAAGGAAAAATGTGTCAAGGCCCAGTGTATGCTAATTACTATTAGGGAATGTCAAAAAAATGTCTTGAAACTAAAATGTGATAGGTTTAACATACAAGAAAGGAGATCAAGTACACACAAGGTAGTTTTAGGTAGTTGTATAGATTGAGGAGACTCACCTAGTACATGTGAGGCTTTAATAAAATGTTATTGCATTCCAACAATTCATTTCCAAGCTTAGGTGGCTTTAATAGCTCCAAATTTGATCAAAATGGGTGCTTCTCTCTCATCACTCTCTTGGGCTGTTAAAAGAGGTCAACAGTTTTCCTTCAATATAGATAGGAAGAGACAAGTTAGACTAAATTCATTTGGGGTTGTTATGGTTTCTTGTGTACTTTCATTCTATGTCTATATTTGTAGGATTGGTGATCTATGCTTCATGAAAAATCACTAAGACTGCTAGTACCTTCAAGTTACCTACATAACCCCAAAACCTCAATTTTATCATCTATTTGCATTGGTTTATGTGAGACAAGTGTTGTATTTATACTTTTAGATCATTTTAATTCATTTCATTTAGATTTAAAACTAGTTTTCATGTATGGATATTAAAGGATAGGAAAAAATATTTCCTTGTGTTAGGGGTGAGCACCATTGAGAGTTGTATACAATGTTTTCATAGTTATAGTGTTGATCTTCTATGAATAACTTCATGTTAAGTTAATATATTGGTTTTAATCCCTTAAGAGTATGGAATATTCATTCTCTCCATTGAAATAGGTAGGAGGTTGGTTATGAGAATCATATTCAAGAATAACTCAATCAAGTAACCCTATACAGGCATCTACAAGTTACTACATGAAAACCAATCACGTTCAGACCCAAAAAGAGATCAAGGCATGTTAGGAAACATTTGAATCCATTTTGGTATCTTAGAATAAATCCATTTATCAAGAGAATATCATAGTTTAAGTGGTGAGATCATGCCATAAAATCAAATCTAGGTGGAGAGGTGTTACTTTGAATAAAAGTTTCAAATGGGATGAACTACCTTAACTTCTTTGAAGATTCATGTCTCATACATAGTAACATCTTGTGGTGAATGTTTAGAAGGTATGTGTAAGCTTGATGGTTCCTTTTTAAGCATAGAACTAGAGGTAACACCTTGACTTGAGAGGAGATTTTTTTGATCAAGAGAGGATGATGGTAGAATGAGTTTTCAACTTAGTTAAATCCTTATTGAAACACATAGTGAAATATAGTGCCTTTGAGTCCACATGAACCTGAGACTTGCATAACACCTAATTCATTAATGGTGAGGCATGAGAGCATGGTATAAAAGTATAAAAGGTATCATCTATGTGTGATATGGACTAATGACCTTAGAGGAAACTAAAAGATTGAAGCACAATGCTTAATAAAATATCTTCACCTATAGGAATCCCTTATACTCCTAATTTCCACCTAAAATTGATTCATAATGCAAACTAGCCTAGGCTAATGAAACATATAGTTTGGTTGATGAGTATAGATATAATATTGAATCAATATGTATAAATAACTTACATAGTGATAAAATCGCATTTCATGTGATTCTTAGAGGCATAAAATAGAGGAGGTGAATCTAAACTAAAGTTTTAAACTCCATGCTAAGCCCACCAAAATCTTGCATATAGTCTTGACATACCTCTATTGAGGCCTCTATAGATATAATATAGTCTTGTAAATTGGTAAAAAGGGTCATTATGACTTGAAATAGACTCCCATGGTCTCATATGGGTTAGATGAATAGAGGAAGTGTCCTCTATTTTGTCTTAGATGGATGACACTCTACAGTCAAGGCCATCTATAGATTTAGTATATCCATAATGAAAGGATGAAAATGAGAGTCATAAGGCACTATGGTAATATGTACAAGGTTATACTAAAGGTAAGAAAAGTGTTAAGAGGACCTACAGTCATTAAGACCACTTAGAGGTTATCACACACTCAAATACATAGTCTTGCACACTAAGCCTAAAACTAGGCCTAAACCCTCATGGATTCCAATGACACTTTCATGATCATGATATCTTTCCACACCATGTGAGAGCCTTCAGTGGATATTTAAATATGTATTACACCCATATATTTGTAGAGATAAAATTAAATTGGTCATTTTTATCCTAAACCTATATCAAGGGTACTCAAAATGTAAGTAGGATCTTGAGAAGCCTTTTTCTTTTGCTCATGTCTATACAAATGAACCACATGGTGTCTCAAATAGATAGGAATAATTGAGGGGGATCATATAATCTAACTCAATTGAATTAGTTTGAAGGTTAAACATATAACCTTTATGAATCATCACTAAGAACCAGAATGTCCTAAAACCATCTCAAAAACTTGATGAAGAAGACATGAAGAGAAATACATATAAAATTGTTCAAATTCCCTAGAAAGTGATTTGGACATGTTTGACACTCTCTCAAACTCTTTGACATGCAATTTTTTAATATTATCACTTGTACATATGTAGTCATATAAAATGTGAAAATTCGTAACTTGAGTGTGGCTAATGACACCTAACCCATAGGTCCCACTAGCTTGATCTCATAACCTTCATAGGTCTCTTTTTAATGATTCCCAATCATCTATAGCCTTCTTGACTTAATCCTAGCTCATCCATAATAATTTTTCCATCACTAATCCATCCCCCCATGCCCCATCACTTAGGATAATAGTGTCACACTTGGACTACAGTGTCGGTGCCACTCCTATCCACTTTTGACTCTCTTGTCCAAATGCATTTTGGCCCCAATGATCAGTTTATTTTAATTCCCCATCCTTCTCCTTGTTAGCATAATGCAATCACATTCAACCCATGACCAATAGATCCCTATAAAATCCCATTCAAATATCATTTATAAAGGGTTATCAAATATCAATAAACAAGCAAGAATACAAGCAAGACTACTCAAATAATCTTCTCTATTCTCTGCATATAGCTAGCTAGTATACTTACAAGCTTATTCAAATCTTTAGACCAGTCTTTAGCCACCATAAGCACATATATTTGAGTATTTTTCATATTCATACACTCTATTTCATAAAGCACATCAAGTGGGAGAAATGTATATGGCTTGATCTCTCTTGGGAGTATTGGTATGTAGGTAGTGTGCCCACATAAGGGGTGTGGATACATGTTTAGTGAATCTTACACATACTAACCCCCACCCCAAATCTTCCTTGAAATTGGTCAAATAATAATGGAGTATAGGGTTTGAAGAGAAAATTTGCTTTATAGGGAGTTATATAGATTTTTAGCTACCAAAAATTCATAAACAGGGTCACACAAGCATAGTGAATAAAATCTAGAAAGCTTAGATCTATTAGAGAATAGAGGTAGAGGTAGAATAAAACACTGGTGCCACTCCTGTCCACTTTTGGTGATCTTATCCAATCATAATACAAAGATTAGATCCTAGGTTTTGATAGTGTCCTAGTCATACATAGTGAATCTTAGTCGTATCAGTTAGTTTTTAGCTAAGTCTTATTTTCTCCCTATTATTACTATTTTTAGAAAGGTTAAAATTAAAATCTAATTTACACAAATTAGTAACGTAATTATTACATATTTATTTACTAATTTTACTAATCATATCCTTTAACTAAATTAGGAATAATACACCAATATTCCTAAATAGGTTAAATCATTTGGTGAACCTGACTTACTTTGTTTGCACATAAAAACCCTAGAAAACATGGGGTAAATTTCTTACTAATTTTTTCTATATTTTTATGATTTTTTACCTTCATAATAAAATCAGAAATCAGAATTAAATTTTAAAATTTTGTAGTAATTTTAAAATATTTTTTTCAAACCCTAGTTGTCCATACTAGGTCTCAATATTTTCCCAGTAATTTTCCAATATTTTTCTAATTTTTTACTAACATTTTAAAATCAAACATTCTCTTCAAATTTCAAAAACATTTATTTTTCAAAACCCTAGTTACATCTTCTAGGTCTCTTTAAATCACAAATTTTTCAGTAAATTTTTGATTTTTTACTTGCATATCTAACTCATAAATTCACTTTATATTTCAAAATTTTATAGTAAATATCAAAATAATCATCTTTCAAACCCTAATTACATATATTAGGTCCCATTGTTTTTTAAGGTATCACTATACATGTTTGTAAACTTCATATCCTTTTTATGCATATTTTAGTTCCTTGTTTATATTATATCTATTTAATATTTTCTACTATTATTCAAGTTGTTTTCCTTATGCCACCTAAGTCCCTTGCATTTCTTCCTTCGAGATGAAGTGAAAGACTTAGTGGAAATCCTCTTGAATTTACCCATATTCCTATAACTCAACCATATACCATGGATAAACAACCAACTCAATTTCCTATTATAGATTATACACATCTAAATTACACCAATTTTAATGAAGATAATTTCAACAAAGAGCAATATGAGAATAATAGTGATGAAACAAACACTGATGTTCATGATCTACCACATCAAACTCTTGATCAACTTCCACCAATTGTTAATAATGAAGTTATCCTAAAAATATATTTAATCCTACAAAGTTTTTGAGAAAGACTCTAGGACCAGCCATAAGATATTACTCTTATTTTACAATTTATCATGGAAATCAAAAAGGCTAAACAAGTTGAGTCTTCCATTCCTTCAGAGCAATTAGTTAAAAATGATACTAAAAGGGTAACTATGTCTCAACAACCCCCTATAGCATCCCAACCTGCTTCTATGCCACTAGATATAGCTAGTACATCTTTGCATCCTTATGTAGTAGCCCTTATGTAAGAGATAACATTTTTTCAATCTAATGTGTTACATCTTGAGCAAGGTGCCTCTATACCTACACAGGATTTAGATTATTTTTCTCTACCACATATACCATTGGTATGCCACATTACTTCTACACCCTTGAATGAGGTTTTGTTCAACCCAAGCTTACTCTATATGATGGCAAGGGTGATCTAGAGACACATTTGAGATATTTTCATGCAACATGCATGGACTATGTGCCAAATGACTGGTTACTAGCTAAGATATTTCCATAGAGCCTAAAGGATTATACTTCACAATGGTTCTACAATCTACCAAATCAGTCGACCAATACATTCAATCCTTTAGCTAACATGTTCTTATCTCATTTAAACATTAACATTGGTGATAAGGTTTCATATTCCCAAGTTGCACAACAAAAACAAAGGTTAAATGAGTATCTCATAGATTATGTTCTTCAATATAAAACTATTTTGGCTAAGATGACTAGCCCTATATCCAATCAAGAGTTACAAGATCTCTTCAAACAAAGTCTTATACCAAATTTATATGAATCAATTATGTTAAAAGGATTCTCTTCATTCATTGAATTATGTCACACACTAAAGGAAAGAGAAGTCAAACTAATTTTAATGGGAAAACTCAAGTGCACAAGTATCTCAAAAACAACAAACAACAGTAACAACAAAGTCCCATACAAAGTCAAGGTCAATGTTAGTAATAGTCAGAATCAACCAATAGTTAATGATGATTCTGATCCAACTCAGCATGTGGTTTTATTAGCACTTCCTCAATGAACCTTTACCAA
Source organism: Torreya grandis (assembly GCA_037957365.1). Classification (NCBI taxonomy): domain Eukaryota; kingdom Viridiplantae; phylum Streptophyta; class Pinopsida; order Cupressales; family Taxaceae; genus Torreya; species Torreya grandis. The sequence continues at coordinate 79,937 of JARHVA010006291.1, forward strand.
TCTACCATTTTCTCTAGCTAGAGTTTTATATAGCTATTAGAATGCAACATCATATCTCTCCCTCTTATTTGGGAATTTATCCCAAAAAATCCTCTTCCACGGGGATATGATCAACATGTTTTTTTTAAAATTTCATAGGGCGCCAAGCCATACAAAAAATATATGTATCAATTTGAGACACAAAATATAGGATTTGATAGATGGTAATCATATTGATCTTGGTACTTTAGTTGAGCCTCCTCAAGCAAAGCAAACATAGGATAAATATTTGGAAATATTTTTAGATCCTTTTCTATAGAATTCTAAATAGGAGATAGGGGACACATTAGGGGTTCATCATGCATATCATGCACATACACTACCAGATACATATAGGGTACCTTTAGCTAAGACACATATTTTAAGTAACATGATTGGTGTATACAATTCTAGAGTTCCAACTAGACCTAACATCTCCTTCTCAAAGTAGGAGATCATTGAGGATAATTCAGATTATCATGCACTCTTTATAAGATCTTATATTCACAATCATCCTATTCATAGTGCTCCCATAGATAATGGATCTAGTGTGAACATGTGGACTATGAAATTATTGTAGCTTTTGGGATATTCAAATCAAGATATTGCCCTGACAGACATAGTTATCAGTAGATTTAGTGGGCACATACAAAGTTCATTGGGTGAGATTATACTTCTTTTATAGGTTGGTCCAACACATGTAGACACACCATTTACTATAATTCCTAGTGTAGGAGTTTTTGATATGTTACATGTATGACCATATATTTAGAAACTTTGAGTAGTACCTTATACAATTCATAGATGCATGAAATTCATTCACAAATATTAGGTTGTTATAGTTAGTGGAGTTACATATGAGTTATCACTCCCCACTTCAAAACCATCTTCTATTTTTTAGTCACTAGATTTAGTTTTGCCATTAGTTTCAATTTTGACACCACTCATAGTTCCTCTTCTAGTTTTGATTCAGACATAGTTGAGGCATCCATCACTAGCACAAAGAGTTCATACACCTCCATAGCTTCAAGATTCTAGATATCTTATAGCTATAATGTTCACACCTATGGCAACATCATTGAGATCTCATGCATCTACTCATAAAACACATGTTTAGAGACATTCTCCTACTACCAGATGGGTCCGTAAGAGCCCTATAGATATATCCACTTCTCAGAGTTACAATGGGACTCCACACTCAATTTTTACTTCAAAGACTATAGAGCATTTATAACATGTATAGCTTCTAGATCCATAGTCTCAACGTTTCCATCATGCTTCATGATCATGCACAATCCCTCTCCTTGATACATAACACCATGATAGGGAGTCTCCCATGAGACTCATTGGCTAGTATCATCTCTTCTCAGCCTTACCTATACATAGTCTCCTAATGCGTGATTGTCCATAGTTTTTTTTCAATTTCTTGTACATAATATTCATGTGATTAATTGTACATAAATCAATATAACTAAAAAATACAAAAACAATATAACATTTCAAAACACAAAAAACATTCAAACATATCAAAACCAAAAAAAATTTGATTGTATGCATTATCCATGCTTTAAATTTATACTACTATGTTAGAATTACATTTTTTATTTTATGCTATTGTTTGTCAATTTATCTACATTACCATGCTTCACTTGATCTCCTTTGAGTGTATGTAATGGCATCCAACTCTTAGATTGCTTCATCATACCCATTGAGGGGGCATCTTACTTCTACATTCAAGACATTGATATATTTACCCACTGGGGGCATATTATACATGACTACACCACCTAAGTTATGTCATTTCTACATCACACACTCTAGTTATCATGATGATGTACATTATTTACTAGCTTACACATTATTATATTGACACTCACTAGTATATATCATTTGTGTATTTCTTATCATATACCTATTATTGTGTTATCATGTCTTGCATACTTTCAAATTCTTGATTTGATTAGTTAGATGTAATTGTATTTTCATTTTTTACATGTTTTCTTTTCTTTCTTCATGTATCAGATATGATTGTATTTCTTAGTTTCTAATTGTCTCTTTTATGTACCTTAGGAAATTTTCCAATGTCCTTTGCTTCTATTCATGTATGTGCCTTAGGACATTTTATAATGTCCATTAACTATACTCTTCCATGTGATTATGGATTTCATGCCAACTTTGCTTGTTTCAATTAATGTATATGTGGAATTTGAACATGTCTTGTATATTTTCCTTCTAGTTTGAGTAACATGTGCACATGTCCCTTATTTATTTGATCCCTTGGCCACCCTTTTACATTTCTTGATTCTTTCCTTGTGTGCTTATTTCTTGTTTGATTCTCATTTTTTGCAATGTCATGATCCACATCATGCATTATCTTTATATCTTGGATGCCATGATGGACATCATGCTCCATCCTTCCTTTCCAACTAATAACTAATAACTAAATAACTAACTAGACTTCTAGTTCTAGTTCAGTATATTGGACATACTACTACATTATTATATCTATCTAGGCATACCCTTGTTGATCTAATAATCTCTCATTACAAACCATCCCATATCTTGAGATATCTTGTCAATTATCATTGTTCTATCATGTATCTTTATAGAATAACACACTTTTAAGGCTCTTTTTTCTAAGGGAAATAATTTTAGGGTCTTTATTCCTACCCTCAGAAGAGGAGGAAATAAATGAGGGTTTTGTCATAGAGATCAAAGCTCCTAATGATAAAAATAGTAGCATTCAGAACACCCAAAACAACAACCAAACATCAAACTAGGTAGAATAGACCAGGTAGATAGTGAAAATGTTAGAATAGTCATCATATTTAGCCTAGGACAACTACACTAATATTGGACTATAGTGTTGATGTCACTAATATCCATTTTTGGTTCTCCTATCCAAAAAATAGAAAAACTAGACTTTCTAGAAGCAAGTAGAAAAGTAGGTTCAACTATAGTTTTACATAGTTAGACCAATTTAGAATAAATAGTTTTTTGTACACTTTTTCTTAGAGAATCTAGATATAGGGGGTATTATGCATGGAATGATGGCTCTCACTTCTAGTTTCAGATATGATGGTTGGTATAACTTCAAGATCATAATCCATATTTTAGACACTAGTGATTAGGGGTAGTGTGCATGACACATTTCTTTTCTTTTCTTCTAAGTTTAAAATTACCTAGACATTCTCAGTTCTTGCATACCTTATTCCATATGGAGGTGGTTGGTATCATTTTGGAGTGGATTTCATACAAGCCTAACTTCCACATTTTGGAGTGGCTTTCATATAATCCTAATACACCAATTTTAGAGTGGATTTCATACAAGCCTAATCTCAATCTTTCAGAGTGGCCAAGAGTGGCCTAGTTTCAAACATACATTCAGCTATCCATGCCAACATTGTTAGATTACAAAGCATTCATGGGCCTTAGGATCTATCTCATTCAATACACATTTCATATTGGTATCTATTTATAGTTTCACTTTATGGGGTGATGATTGAGCAAAAGGACTATCTAGCCTTTATATTCTTGAGCCACCTGCTTAGATCGATTGGACACACCATCCAAAAATTGATTAGCATATGCATGATCACATATATTCACTTAGTAGGAGATGATGGATCCAAAGGGACAACTTTTTCATTCTTGAGATACTCTTAGGGAATTGATCACTCAACTCCATTCATGATATCACTCTTGGTATAACATACCCAACATATTCAGCATATCTAACATCATTCAACATCATAATAGGTTTTTTATTGGTCTGCATACTTAGTGAGGTGTATTCATTCCTTTCTCTTCCACTCTCTCTCTCTATCTTACCTAGCTTTGTACATTATTATTTTATATATAGTGTATATAGTAAGAACTAATATACTATGTGTTTTTCTTTTAGATTCATACTTCATAGTGTGCTCTCTCTATGCACACTCAACTTCATGAGCTTTACCCTTGTAGGTAAATTTAGGTATGCTTTCCATTTTTCCTTTATCTTAGTATTTAGATTTGATGCATCATTAGAATAAAGTGGGGGAGATGTAGTCATATAAAATGTGAAAATTGGTGACTTAAATGTGGTTAATGACACTTAACCCATAGGTCCCTTTGGCTTGCTCTCATGACCCTCATAGGCCTCTTTTCATTGATTCTCAATCATTTGCAGCCTTTTAAACATAATACTAGCTCAGATAGACTAATTTTTCCATGACTATTCTATCCCCTTAAGCCCTGTCATCTTAGAACAACAATTCTAAACTTAGACTACAACACTGGTACCATTCTTACATGCTTTTGGTGTTCTTGTCCAAATGCATTTTTAGTCTCAACAATTAGTTTCTTCTAAATCCCCATCCTTCTCCTTGTCAGCCTATTGTGATCACATTTATCCCATGACCAATAAATCCCTATAAAATCCCATTCAAAGATAATTTGGAAAGGATTGGAAAATATCACTAAGCAAGAAAGAATACAAGCAAGACTACTCAAGCAATCTTCCCTATTTGCATACAACTAGCCAATACATTTAAAAGCTTATTAAAATCCTTAAACCAATCCCTATCCACCTCAAACACATCTAGTTTATTATTTTTAATATTAATACACTCTATTACACAAATCACATCAAGTAGGATAACTGCATATGGCTTGATCCCTATTCAGAGTATTGGATGTAGGCAACATGCCCACATAAAGGGTGTGGATATATGTTTAGTGAATATTATACACACTAAACCCCATCATTATAAAAATTAGTTAAAGAACAATTGATTATAGGATTTTAAGATGAATTTTTCTCTAAATGGATCTCTATAGACTTCTAGCTAATAAAACTTCATAGACAGGGTCACACATGCATAACGAGCAAAACCCAAAAAGCTCAGACCTCTTAGACAATAGTGACAATGGTGTAATATAGCATCAGTTCCACTCTCATACACTTTTTTTAACTCATATATAATCATAAAATTAATATTATATCCTAGGTTGTGATAGTGTCCTAGTCTTGCATAGTGAATATCAGACCCTATCTTAGTCATATCAGTCAATTTTTAGCTAAGTCTTATTTTTCTCTCTCTTATTACTATTTTTAGAAAGGTTAAAATTGTAATATAATTTTAAATAGTTAGTATATTAATTATTACATATTTATTTACTAATTTTACTACTCATACCCTTTAAATAAATTAGGAATAACACACTAATATTTATAAATAGGTTAAATTAATGGACATGCTTAATTCTTTATTTTTTATAATATTTGGGTTGAATTAAAGGTGAAAAAAGGAATGGATAAATGAAATTAACTATGGAAGGTGTGTATATAATTTTTATAACCCCTCATACCAAATTATCACCTTAGTAATTCTTGGAAACCCCTCTACCAAATTGGTCATTGCAGGCAGTCTTGAACAACATAGTGAGAAGAAATGTGACTGTCAGAGTTAATTTTGTGAGAAGTGTGGTTTGAAGTTTTTATTGAATTATATGATATAAAGAATGATAAATAAGGCCTTTATTAGTTATATAACACATTTAAAATTAATTTTTATGAATAAATAAAAGTCACCACAATGACAAGTGTGAATATTGAGGCCTAGAGGGCTAATGAGTGAATACAAACAAGTAACACAAGTGTCAAGAAGAATATCATCAATTAGATACCTCTATTACAAAATAAATAAGGTGTCATTTTTAAAATGGATATTTTAATTATAATACTTCATGCCCTATTTTACATTTCATTCTATTGCATTATAACTAGTTTCCAAGTATTGACACTTGGCATTGTGATTGTCCAACTTCACTTCTTTTCTCTCCTCTCTTATGCTCTATATATTCTATCCAGTTTGGAATTGCAAGGGATCCAAAATTGATATGGAAAAGACATGATGGTTTGTAATATTGTTTTACCTTTGAAATAAAGTTCTAAAGTTTGTCCAACTTCACTTCTTCTCTCTCCTCTCTTATGCTCTATATATGTTATCCATTTTGGCATTGTAAGGGATCCAAAATTGATATGGAAATACATGATGGTTTGGAATATTGTTTTACCTTTGAAATAAAGTTATAAAGTTTGTTTTTTCTCTGTAATTATTTCCTAAGCATGTTAGGTAGTGTACTTGGATGACAAGTGATGAATGTCTTCTCCTTGCTTCCATTTTGCTCTTGTATTTATTGTGTGAGTAGTATCATTTATTCTAATATATCTCATGTAGTGTATGTGTTTTTTAGTTGGGTTTTTAAGTGTGAGAGATACTATTAGTATCTAATATCAAACCTCTTTTTCAACCACCTCTGATATGCATAGGAATCTACCTCCATGTAGAAACACTTATGATAGAAGGACATTGATTTGAGATCATTTTTAGCATTATCCTTTCTTAGTGAAAATGTAATTATTTTTGTGGAATTATATTTGGTGTATCACCCTCATTATTATAGTTTACGTTTAGTTTTTTTCTTCCCTTTTCACCCCCAATAGTGATTAGTCTAGTGTAGTGTGTGAGCCTAAAAGATATATCAAGAGAGATAACCCTTCAAATCTAGAAATCTATATCTTTTATTCGATTGTCAATTTACATATGTGGTTCCATTTTATCCCAAATTTGAGAAGGTATACTTGAATTTTCATGGGTGAAAATTTAGGATATAGTATTTTTGGTATGCTTGGGGGGACATGATGTCCAAGAAGGTTGTTCAAGGTTGATGCTAGATTTGACAAGGAGGATATAATAGTCCACTTCTTATAGTATCAAGAGACTCCAACATTTGAATCTTGGTTTTATACTAGTACACTCTTTCATTCATAAGGTAAACATAAGATCTCTTACAAAAGTCATTCCTTTTTTAATCCAAGAGCTTCCTCATTATTCATACAAAGCAAATAGATTTCCTAATACCCATCCTTACCCATAGAATTCATACCTTTCTCATAAACCTATAATAAAGTTTTTGATTGGTCCATTATTTTAAATTCCTAAAGCTACCATGTCAATGAACATTCCTTTTGTTACCTTCTATGAATATATTCCTCCAAGACTTTCCCACTATGATGGCATTCTCATATCTTCCCTCAAAAGTGATCCCTCATACATCGATGAATCTACCATTACCCATATTGAATATATTAGAAATATTAATAGATTTTGTAATATACATCACATAATTGAAGAGAAAATAAAAATCAGATTTTTGAATGTCTCTTTCAAAGGAAAATCTCTTGACTAGTATGGTAGTTTAGCACCTGAATCAATCACCACATGGAATGAGTTAGGAGATGCTTTGAGGAGAAGATTTAAAAATAAGAGTGACAACTTGTCATAGAATAAATAACTAACAAACATAAGAAGATCACCTAAATAATTCATTCAAGACTTCAACACAAGATTTAAAAATACATGGGATAGGATCCCAATCTTGGTAAGACCCACATCTCATCATGCTTTCCTTTACTATCTTAAGGATTTTGATAGTGACATTTTAATGATGATATAATTTATGGGAGGTAACATTTTTCCTAATGACTATGAAGTGGCCATTAGGATATATAATTATTTTATTCAAGATAGGAATATTTACTCAAGACCCCACATGCCTCGATTCCCTAATTTACAAACCCCTACACTTGTTTCTTCCATTCCTATGCCTAAACAAAAGCTTGTTACCCCTAGTAAAACAAGCAAACCTAATGAAGAAAAAAATTAGAGTTATGGATTAAGAGATATTAGATCTTAATAGGATCATATAAAAACAACAACAACAACAAGTAAGGCCTTTAAAAATCCACTATCAACGTGATCAGTCCTACCCTAACTATCAAGGTAATAGACCACGTTTCCAAGGTTATCCCCAAGGTCAAGGAGAACTAGTTCAAATAAATTCATATAATGGATACAATCCTAATGATACTTACACCTCAATGGAGTTAGTGCCTACTAAAAACAACATTTCCCAAGAGTATGATTTCTAGCCTTCATGGGATCAACCTCATGATCTATCTACCTATGTCAATGAGTCCTTCAATCAATCCTTCATGGTAAGTTTGGGAACTATGCTAGTGATAACTCAAGATGAGGTATAAAATAGAGGAGATAAAAATGGGAAGAGTGCTCAAATGAGGTATACATTATTCAATTGGAAACAATATAAATCATGTGTTGTCAATTATCGAGGGAAACCAAGCAAAGACTCAAGTCCTATAGTTACAAAAATAAGGGCAAAGAGAAACATTATTGAGGAAGTTCAAGGGGATGTTAATGGTGAATAAATGAATGTTCAAACATCCAAAAATGATTATATGTCTAATATAGTTCCAAATTCACAAGTTGATCAAAGAATTAATAATGTTTAGAACTCTCTTATGCCTTATATTTCTCAAGGTATAGGCAAAACTATTCATACTAGTGGAGAAGCAAAAGTTAGTGGTTTTTTCACTAACATTGTAGAGAAAATAAATAGGTCTAATGTGAATGTATCAATGTGGGATATATTATCAATACTTATAAAATAATACCTACTCCAAAAAGAGTTATCCAAGCTCAGTTTGGAAACCAAGCAACCTAGTGGGAAAGAGGTCACTTTGATAAACACTTTGAATCCTAGTGAAGGACAATCAAATGAAGTTGAAAAGGTAGAAAAACCTAATCCATTATATCTATATATCATCATTGGATATTCTTTAGTTCATAATTATATTATTGATATTAGAGCTAGTACTTATGTCATCCCTAAGTAAGTAGCTAATAAATTAAACTTGACATATGAACCTCATTTCAAAGGAGTGATATAATTAGATGGGTTAGTTGCTAAGACCATTGGCATAATCAAAGGTTTGTAACTTGTCTTTAATTATTTCCCTAATTTCATCATTTTTAAAGATGTTGTGGTTATGGATGTACCATCTCGTTTTGCACTTTATTTATTAAGAAAGTTCACTGGTAAGATTGAAGGTTATTTTACTTCAGATTGGTCCTATATGTAATTTAAGACTAGGTATGGTGCAAAGGTGTTAGTCAAATCTGAACCTCTCTCTATTTTTCATATATAAAAATATATGACTTATATATCTAATATGAATTTCAATATCATTTAAGAAGAATATCATCTTGGTGATCAAGAAACTCTAACACTTATTGATGGCATATCTGACTTGTATCTTGATGAATGGGGAGCTAAGAAATATGGATGTGAATAAATAGGCCTTGGTACTTACATCCTTCATAAAGAATGTAATGGATTTATTGAAGCAAATTATAATAACACTCGATAAAAAGTTACATGGGGTAATTATTTCTTGCACATAGAGGGTGATGTTAGTACCATAGCTATAACAAAACATGATAGTCCTAGTGAGTAGTCAATTTTGATTGCCAAGGAAGAGAATAATATTTAGCATGAACATCATGTATAAGTGGATGAGATGTGGCAATAATTAAATACCATTATGTAGGAATTTGAGGAGTTGAGTAAGCCTAAAACTTTTCAAAAGGAATATAGAACTGATGATGAGGTTAATCATGACCCATATGAACACAAGGAAGATCTTGAGGTCTCTACCAAAAAATAAACAATCTTGGTAGACCATGAAGTGTTTGATGAGCACAAATAAGATGGCCTTGATGACTCCCAATAGTAAACATATCATGGTTTAGATGCATTTGAAGTTAAGGAGTATTTCATGACTCTAAATGATTAGATTGAGGAGTGTCAAGTGAAGATGATAAAGTCTAAGTAGGTTTTAAGCTCAAATAAGCCTCGTAGAGAGATGGATGAAGTTTTCATGAAAGATCCAAGTGATACACTTACATTCAATAGAATCCCAAAAACTGGTAAGTCATTTGACTATTTCCATATTCAAGTATTCATTAAAAAGTATGTATAATATGAGGGTTTATTTTCTTAGAGTAGCAGTGATGCTAGAAGCATTGTCCTTGATCTTGGTTGAAGCAATGAAGAAGATATATTTCACCTCAAGTATTTTGAGGTATTGTACATATTAGGATAGGTGTATGTTTTCCTTTGAGTTATTTTTTTGTTTTCCTTAAGTGTTCATGAGAGCACAAGTGTGTATTTTGTGTCTTACTTTGTCTGTGTTATTTCTATTGTGTTTAGTTTGGTGTCCTTTCAGAGGCATTTCAGTGTCAAAAATAGTGTATAGGTGACTCCATTACCCAAGTATAGGAGAAGGAAACTAGTCCTTAGCACAAGAAGTATGCTACTACTAAAAATTTACCAAAATGTTGACTAAATTTGAACCTAGGTCAAGTTTAGTCAAAAACCATTGCATATTCAAACTTGTGATAAGGTCTCCTAGGTTTAAAATGTTCACCATGGTCATTAATGAGGTCAAATAATATGTTTTCATCTTTGTCGCATTTGTCTAGTTAGTCTTAAGTCATTTTATGCCACCTTTTGGTCATCAAAATGAAGTTTATAGTTTCAAACTAAAGGAAAAATGTTTCAAGGCATAGGATAAGGTACTTCATATCAGGGAATGTCAAAAAATATTTTAAAACTGAAATGTGAAAAGTTTAAGGTACAAGAAAGGATATAAACTAAAAACAAGGTAGTTCCAAGAATTTGTATGAATTGAGGTGCCTCACCTAAAACATGTGAGGCTTCAGGTTTATGTTATGACATTCCCATAGTTAATTTATAGGCTCAAGTGTCTTTAGTATCTCCAAATTTGATCAAAATTAGTTCTTCTCTCTCAACACTCTCTTAGGTAGGTTAAGAGATATCTATGGTTTTCCTTTAGTACAAAAAGGGGGAAAGGAGTGGGACTGAATACACTTAGTGACTATTAGAGATCCCTATGTACATAAATTTCATGGCCATATTTTTAGTATTGGTGATATATACTTCATGAACAATCACTAAGACTATTAGTACATTCAAGCTACATGCATAAGCCAAACACCTCAATTTTCTCATATGTTTGCATTGGTTTGTGTGAAAAAAGTGTTGTATGTGTAATTTAGAGCATGTTCCTTCATTTCATGTAGATTTCAAACTAGTTTTAATGTGTGTATATGAAAGGATAGGTAGAATTATCTCCTTGTGTTAGGAGTGAGCACCATTGAGAGCTATAGATAGTGTTTTCATAGTTATAGTGTTGATGTTCTATGAATGGCTTCATGTTAAGTTAATATATTGGTCGTTATCCCATCAGAGCTTTGATTATTCATGATCTCCATTAAAATAGGTAGGAGGTTGGTTGGGAGAATCATCTTTAAGAAAAAATCAATCAAGTAGCCCTACACAAGCACCTACAAGTTGATACATGAAAACCATTCATGTTTTGACCCAAAAGGAGATCAAAGCATGGTCAAAAACATTTATTTTAGAATCAATCCATTGAATAATAGAATATCAAAGTGTAAGTGGTGAGATCATGACATACCATCAAATATATGTGGAGAGGTGTTAGTTTAAATAAAATTTACAAATGGGATGAATTACGTTAATTTATTTGAAGGTTTCCTATCTCATACATAGTAGCATCTTATGGTGAATGTTTAGAAGGTATGTGTAAGCTTTATGGTTCGTTTCTACACCTAGACCTATAGGTCACACCTTGAAAAAAGAGAATTTTTTTTAATCGAGAGAGGATAATGGTAGAATGTGTTTTAAACTTATTCAAATATTGATAGAAATAATTAGTCAAATAAAGTGCCTTTGAGTCCAAATGAACATGAAATTTTTACAACACCTAATTCATTGATGGTGAGGCATGAGAGCATGGTATCATAGTATAAAAGGAAACATCCAAGTGTGAGACGGCCTGATGAACTCAGAGGAAACTAAAAGAGTGAATCAAATTGTTCAAGAAAATATATTAACCTATAGGAAACCCTTATATTCCTAATTTCCACCTACAATTGGTCTATACTATAAACTAGCCTAGGATAATGAAACATGCAATTTGGTTGATGAGAAGAGCTATAATATTGAATGACCATGTAGAAAAATAACCTCCATAGTGATAAAATCACATTTAATGTGATTATAATAGGCATAAAACAAAGGAGATGAATCTAAATTAAGGTTTCAAAGTTCATGCTAAGTGCACCAAAATCCTACATATAGTCCTGACAGATGTAACAACTAGTTTTGAGAATATGTGACATTGAGGCCTCTATGGGTATGATCTAGCCTTATAAACTATTACATAGTGTAATTTTGACTTACTTGGGATACCATGATCTCATATAGTTTATATGAATAGGGGAAGTGTCCTTTATTTTGTCTCAATCAAAGGGCACTCTACAGTCAAGGCCCTGTGTAGATCTAATACATACATGATGAAAGGATGAAAATGAGAGTCCGAATACACTATCAAAAGATTTACAAGGTTATAATAAATGTGAATAAATTGTTAAGATTCCCTATAGTCACTAAGACCACTCATAGGTGGTCACACACTCAAATACATAGTCTTGCAGACTAGGCCTAAACCTTCATGGCTTCTAATGACACTTCCATGATCATGAGATCTTTCAAAACCATGTGAGAGCCTTTAGGTGAGATTTTAATATGGATTATACCCATTTTTTGTAGAGATAAACTCAAATTGGTCATTTTGCCCTAAACCTATCTTAAGGGTAATTAAAATGCAAGTAGGAGCTCGAGAACCCTTTTTATTTTTCTCAGATCTATAAGGATGAACTCTATGGTATCTAAAATAGCTATTAATATTTGATTGGAGTTTTATACTCTAACTCATTGGAATTGGTTTGAAGTTTAAACATCAAACCTTTATGAAAGAACTGAAATATCCTAAAACCTTCTCAAAATTTTGATAAATAAGATATGAAGGGAGATATATCCAAAAGTGGTAAAATGGCCTAGAAAGTGATGTGGGAATGTTTGACACTCTCTCAAGTTCCTTAACATCCAATTTTTATTTACTATCACTTGTACAAACAAGCCTATTTCTCTATTTTCTACAATATTTGGGTTGAATTAAAGGTGAAAAAAGGAATGGATAAATGAGAGTCATTGTGGGAGGTGTGTAGAGACTTTTTTCTTAATACTCATACCTAATTCTCACCTTGGTAATTCCTATAAACACATATATTATATTGGTCATTGAAGGCATTCTTGAATAGCACAATGAGAAGAAATGTGACTGTCAAAGTTGATTGTGAGAAGTGTGGTTTAAAGTTTTCATTGAAGTCTTTGATAGACCAATAGACAAATAAGGCATTGATGAGTTGTCTATCACATCTAAAATAAATATCCATGAATAAATTCAATTCACCATAGTGACAAGTGAGAATATTGAGGTCTGGAGAACTAATGACTGACTGCAAACAAGTAACATAAGTGTCAAGATGAAGATCAACAATTAGATATCTCTATGCCAACCTCAATAAGTTATCCTTTTTTAGATGGAAAATTATCTAAGAGGAATTAATGACCTATTATCCTCTTCATTTTATGGCATTATAATTGGTTTCCAAGTATTTATACTTGGCATTGTGATTGTCTAACTTCACTTCTTCTCTCTCCTCTCTTATTCTCTATATATTCATGTCATTTTGTTATGTAAGGAATCCACAATTGGTATGGTAAATACCTAATGGTTTGGAATCTTGTTTTTAATTTGAAATGAAGTTATGAAGTTGGTTTATCTCTAAAATTCTTACCTAAGCATGTCAAGTAGTGTACTTGGATGACAATTGATGAATGTCTTCTCATTGCTTCCATTATACTCTTGTATGCATTGTGTGAGTAGTAGCATTTATTATAAAAGGCCTCATGAAGTGTATGAATTTTTAGGTGTATTTTTAAGTTTGAGATAAACTATTATTGTCTAATATTAGACATTATTTTCACCTATATTTTTATATGCATAGAAATTTGCCTCCATGTAGAAACACTTATGTTAGAAGGACATTGAGTTGAGATCAGTTTTAACAATCTTCTTTCTTAGTGAAAATTACAATATGTTTGGATTTATCTTTGGTGTATCACCCTCATTAATATAGTTTTTTTAATTTCCTTCATCCCTTTTCACCCCCAATAGCGATTAGTCTAGTGTAGTATGTGAGCCTAAAATATATAACGAGTGAGATCCCTTCAAATTTAGAGCTACATCTCTTGCAGTAGCTTGTCTATTTATAGAGATAGTTCCATGTTATAAAAATTTTGAGAAAGTATAATTGAATTATCATGGGTGAAAAATTGGGATATAACAGTGATCATAGTCATATGGATACTACACCATGACCCTCATTTGAAATTAAGTGTTCAACAAGATTGAATTCTAGAATGGCAAGCCAAGTGGGATAACATAAATATATGTGTTACCTTTCTTGATATAGACATAGATATTTTTATACCACATGATGAATACAATTATCTACCCACACCATGAGCTTCAGGGAAGCCATTGGATAAACATATTGAAGAAGGGAAAATCCATCATTAAAAATAACACTTAAGAATTTTGACAAATGGTCATACATATTTCAACAATGAGGACTTACTTGATTGAAAATATTAAAATACTATAACAAAAAATTACCAAAAAATCAAAGCATTCAAAAATATAAGAACATTTTCATCAGCTACATGTTCTATTGGCTCCTCGGCATCTATGTGTTAGTTTCATAGGGACTATTTTAGATAATTTGGACTTATCTATAGTCCAGTTAATAAACAAATATAAATAATATGCCTAAATTATTAAAAAATTTATAATTTTAAATTATATCCAATCTAATAAATGAAGAATATATTCAAATTATTACCATACTCTCCACATGTAACTTGCACAAAACCCAAAAACTATTCATTTTAAAAGATTATCTCCCATCTAGTTTAGGGACATCAGTCCATATTATCTAAAATAATCCTTCTATATAAAGGGCTATAATATCATTTACTTCTACATACACATCTACAAGTATACCTTGATATATGATATTATGCACTTATGGGTGTTGGGATTTCCCTCTATTCATGTCACTAAGACATTGGGGGAATTGTAGACATCTAAAATCCATACACTGTGATTATAAATGTCAAAATATCCCTATACCACCTTAGGACCCCCTTGGGACCATTTAACCCTTTGAACCTTAATGGAGATAACCCACAGTTAATTTGGCCCAACTAGCTCAACCTAGAATTTTAGACTTTTTTACCCTTTGGCACTCAACTATCAATGGTCATCCTAACCATCGATGGTCAGGGTGCACCTCCTTAATAGCTAACATACAGGTCACCCAACTCAATTTTTAAAAAATAGCCTATCTAATTCTAGTTGTGAATCATTACATGGATGAGTTAAATTTTGAAGGCCTAGTTCATGTATTGTTGTAACTTTCTTTCCTTGCCTATAAGAGAAAGGAACAAAGAGGTGAAATTCATCTACAAACATCTAAAAATATACAATTTTGATCAAGATCTTATACATCTAGGATTTTCTTTTTGTAGGTCAATCACCGTTAGAAATCCAACAATCATATTAGAGAACTAATTTGTTGACACCTCACCACCAAGCTCTCAGGTACGATTATTATATCAAAATTGAGATATATTCCACCAATAGGTCAAATACC
Organism: Torreya grandis; assembly: GCA_037957365.1. Lineage (NCBI taxonomy): Eukaryota > Viridiplantae > Streptophyta > Pinopsida > Cupressales > Taxaceae > Torreya > Torreya grandis. Next base: position 95,533 of record JARHVA010006291.1, read on the forward strand.
TCAACCATCCACCCAAATAACTTATGGTAAAATAAGTACCTGATTCCTAACATTCATTTACTTTATTTCTATTTACAATCAACCCAAGTCTTACCCACCTCTGAAAACCCATATTTTGGATCTCATCAACTAGACTTTAACCAGCTGAGATCCAAAAATAGTAACCATCGATGGTTGTCTAAATCACCAATAATCTATCCAACTATCTATGGTTAAATCGACCATCAATGGTCACCTTAACCACCAATGTTCATCCTAATCACTGAAGGTCACTATGGTAGTAAAAACTAGCAAACTAATTTCACCTACCGACACCTATTCAAACCTAATTTTCTACATTCTTGCCTATTCAAAAACCCCTCTCATATTTTTTGAAGCAAACCCAAACCATCTAGCATTATTATTAATTAGTTTATCACTTATTTAATCATTCCTAGTCTATTTTCTAAGCAATCATTCTTATATTCAATTTAATTACCTTTTGATTATTGATATAAGTACCTTTATTTTTTATTTATAAACTTAATTTTTTAAGAAAATGTGGATTGATATCCCCTAAGGAGACTCTATCTTTTAGGATCTAGCTATTTTTAGGTAATACACTCAACTATCTATCTAACAAACAAATTTGTTTTTTTACTTTCTTAATTTTAGGTCATCCTCCCAAGCCAAAGAGGAGTTCTTCACAATTTTTTAATTCAACACATGCGCTATCAATAAATTTGTTAATCATACCCATACTTAGTTTCTTCTTTCCTCTTTTCCAATAATAAGCAAGAAATTCATTGAAATATTTTGGCACACTTGATAGGATCCTTGTGTCTTTACTTGGGTTCTTGTTTGCTTGCATTCTCTCTACTAATTGGTCATTAACAAAATAAAATGTTTTGGGCTTACAATTAATTGAATATATTGATTGCTTGAAAGTTTAGTTCACATAGCTTAACTTAAAGGTAAATCAATCTTTATATCTTCACTCTTTATTTCACACACTAAACCAAATCACTTTCATCAATTAAACATCAGACAAACTTTAGACAAGGCCTGAGTAGTATTTCTTCACCTAACAGTAACCTTACCCTTTCTTGGTGATCCTACTTGGAGGTCATTACCAAAGGGAGAACCAACTCAACTCTTTGGTTGATTATAATCTCTAGATATCAATATATTTTGGCTAATCACCCAATACCCTTATCATTGTGGTGTGTGAAGTGAGGGGGTAGGCTCCAATACCAAGCCACATATTGATTCCAATATAGATTTATTTTGAGTGCTTGAACATAACCTAAAACCAACCTTAGATTTTATATATAATACCCACTTTACAAACCAATTTCAATCACACAACTTCTTAAGGCATAAGCCAAAAGGGAGATTAATTAAAAATCTAGGGCTTAATGTGGCTCTTAGAGTGTGATTTGATTTATTTAATATTTTCTAGTCTTCTCTTTGTTTGAGTAGTGTGGTTGTTTATGATTTCTATATCTATTATCTTATATGGTTCTCACTCGCTAGCAATAGAGATACCTTATGAAGCAAAACCCATCACCAAGCCAACCTACCTCTTCTACCTCTTCATCCATGGACTATACCTCTGAACTAATAGACTCTCTTGATACCTTATAATGTCCTTTCCCTCAGGAGGTTCCTCAAGGATATGTGGATTTTTCCACTTTCCTAGATAACAATCACATAGCCTTTCAATATTATCTCACCACCATGTCTTACTGTGTCCCAGCTTTTGGCCCACCCATGATCCACCTTATGGTATGCCTTTCCATCTCATGAGGAGCACCTCTATTTCCATGGTCAAAAATCAACAATTAACCACCTAAGCCTCCTCATCAACCAATAACCCCTTTGAAACTAACATTAAAAACCAACCAATGGAAACCATCACTATCCTTATACCTCTTACTCCTACCAACCACTCCTCCATAATAAAAGTGCCTACCTCTAATACTACCAACCTTCCTTTAACTATCTCTAACCCATTAACCACTACTTTGATTCAGATATTTTTGGTTTCCATACCCTCTACCTTGACACCAATTAGCATAAGGGTCACTACCCTTCCATTGGTCACTAACCCAACTACTACCCCTATCCAACAATTACCCCTTGGACTGACCTTTGGCTACATCTCCAAACTACAAGGGGATGTACCCACTATGAAACCACCTACCTCTACCTACCCTTATGTATCGTCCACCCAACCACCAAAATCTACTTACCCATATGTGGTAGCCTCCCAACCTTCTACACACTATCAACATGTATCCCAACCACCACAACAATATACATATTATAACATTCTAGGTTTACAACCCCAAGTAGACTTGATGAAGATGTTTATGGACAAGATGATCACCTTAGATTCATCTATTTTGAGTGTTCACAACATCTTATCATATGACTAGATCTTTAATGAGCCCATACATCCATCCATACCTATCAAGCCATATCCTCCCCAATGAGAACTTCCCAAGTTCTCTAAGTTTCAAAGTAAGGAGGATCACTAACAACACCTTAGTGAATTTAGGAATGCTTGTTATCTAATTAACTATGATGATTCTCTTCTTCTCTACACCCTCCCCATGTCTCTAGTTGGCCTAATCATAGATTGGTATAGTGCCTTACCCAAACATTCCATCTGCTCCTTCACCCAATATGCTCAAACCTTATTGGGCCATTTTTCAATAAATATCTCCAAGAAAGTGTCTATCACTGACCTCTATTCTATTTGGAAATTCTAGGTTGAGTCCATTACAAATTTTGTGGCTTGTTGGAGGAGCCTAATCAAGTAGCTATCCTTATCCCTACCTCAACCCAAACTCATAGAGCTCTTTGCTTAGGCCTATGCCAAGCATGTCTCCTTTACACTACATGTCCAAAGCTTCCAAATATTTGATGAATATTTTACCATGGTCCATAAGTTACAGAATTGAACCATTGACAAAGGTAAGCTAAAAATCAAGAATAAGAGCTCCACCTATAAAACCAATGAGACCTTTTCTTCCAAATTGAATAATCCTTCCAATACCAATACCAATACCAATACCAAGGGAAAGGGAACCGTGAATGTGGTTGTCCTTAAAAAATATCCCCTACTATCAGTCAACCAATCGATCCCCTCTAGTTCTTCAAATAAAAACATGAAGAACCAAAACCATAGGAACTCAAAGAAATTTACTCCACTTAGAGAGTCATATGCTTCTATCTTAGAGAAGTTATTGAAATCAAACCTCATTTAACTTACTCCTATCAAGCCAATGTAGTAATTTGACTCTTCTCATCTCATACCTATTTGGTATAATGAGAATGATCTATGTTCCTTCCACTATGTGATTGGGCATGATGTTAGTAGGTGAAACACCTTCAAGGGTATTGTCTAATCCCTCATTTATAAGGGAGAGCTCACATTGGATAACCCCAATGCACCACCAAAATAAGCCCTTGATATCTTTAGGTAACATTTTCCAAACCATGATCCCACCAAAAATGAGAGAAACACAATTGAGTGCTCTCATGATGCCCACACTATTAACATGGTTCTTGACACACTCAATGCTAAAGAACCTACTAACCAACCTACCTATCCCTCTCCATATCTACTTATTTAGGTAGTGAAATTATCTTCTCCTCTTTTAGAAACACAAGCTGAGGAAACACCCCTTTTTCTCCCTCCACTTATTGAGGTAGTGGATCCATCAACCTCGCCCTTGACCAACATACCAGACCAAACACCCATCTTATCTTCCCCACCAACTACCAAAAAAATCACTCCTCCCATGGGAATAATTCTTTAAGATGAAATACCCATATCCAATCCTCCCATAGAGAAGTCACTCATCCAAACCTCACATCCTTTAATTGAGTAAAAATATGAGGCCACCTTATGTCTCAAGCCATGGGCTTATCTTTTAGGTCCACTATCTAGGGAATAAAATTGGCTTACAAACCATTCTCTTGGTTAGTGAAAAAATTGGAGTTTATCTCCAACCCTGACATGGATCAGTCTAATTTATGTAAGTAATTGGGCCTACCTTATATCACCAAGCAAGAACCTCTAACTGAACCCTTAGTAGACCAACCTACCACTTCCACTATCTGCACTCATACCCTATCAACCAAACCCATAACAACTCCTTCCAACCTAACAATTCCTAAGCCATCAAAAGTACATAAAAATCAAGCAATTGAATCACCTTCTTGAACCAAACCAACCAAACTAACCAAGAGCCTTGGCACCTTCCCCAAATATATCCTTAACCACCCATCAATGCAGGTAGAGCTTACCTCACTTAAACTGATAACGAAGTGACAAACCAAAGCAACCAAGGAGGGAAAACCACATAAAGGCTCAAGGTCTTAAATATTTCCTTCTATATTGGGACCTCATCCCTTTACCTTTAGTAGGAGGCCCATCCTCTCTGTCAAAACCCCACCACCTCTCTTGGTTACACCATTATAGTTGCTTTATGACACATACTTCTTTACCACACTGATAGTACCTAGGCTACCTACCTTACAATCCTCTACCTCTAGCTCATCAAAACTAAAACCAATAACCAAGCATACCACTTTACCCTATGCACCTACCACCAAACTTATTTTTAGGTAACCTTTTATCCCAACCATCAAGGAAAATGTCATTAAACCTTTACCACCTTTGGTTGAATCTTATTCAACCATCTTTCATAGTTGATTAAAAACTTATTGTTTAGCCTTACCATCTATCAGGCCATTTGACCCTCTTGATTTAAAACTTGCCTGGTACAATGATCACCAATTTTGTCCTTATCATAGGACACTAGGCCATGACATGGATAATTATAAATATATCTAAAACCTTATCTACTAAATTTATGATGAGGAAGATTTCTTAATAGATAGACCTCTTATGAGCCCCACAACCACACCTAACCAACACTTACCCACTCCTTCACTCTCACCTCAGATTGAGGACAAGTATAACTAATCTACTACCATAACCTCTCCTCCTATCCATATAATCAATGTGGTCACTAGATCACATCAGAAGGATAAGGAGAAACCTAAGGTGTCCATTCCTTGGACATATCCATCTTTAACATTGCAGCCAACTCATACTAAACCATCTCTATCTTCAACTAAACCCAAGGTGTCTATTTTAGGTACCTCCTAATCTAAACCCTCTAAGTCCATTAGGAGAGTTATCCTTAAGTAGCTTCAGCAAACCTTGGTAAATATGAGCTTGTATGAGTTGATCTCTACCTCTGCCCATTATCACCAAGTGCTAATAGAGGTTTTTCAATCCATTGAGGTCCAACCCAAATAGCCTCAACCTTTACCATCCTTTATTGGTACCCTTAAAATATCCAACCTTATTACCTTCAAATATTTAGAGATCCCTTCTATCCACCCAAATGACCTAGAGCCCCCTCTCTTTATCACCATATACATCAACCAAACCTACATTAAACATGTCCTTATTGATGGGGGAGATAACATTAACATTATCTCTTCCAATGCCTATAACCAACTCAACATTTTATAAAATGTCATATCTAAGACTTTGTCCATCCTCTATTATTTTAAAGACACCATAACCACCACCCTAGGAATGGTTATCCTTCATATTCATTTAGAACCCCACATGCTCCCTAAACTTTTCTATGTAGTGGAAGGATAATTCCAATACAATGTCTTGATGGGATGACCTTAGATCTGATCCATGGGTTGCATTCCTTCTAACCTCTACTATTTCATTAATTTTTAACATGAAGTCTAGGTCATCACCATCTAAGTTGACCCAAGTCCTTTCTCAACATTCAACATGACCTACCACCCCAATGATGTCCTCATACCCCCATCCATCACACCCTCAATAGATAAAACCCAACCTCCAAAAACCAAAGTGAGTACCATTTCCCCTTCCACCAATGAGGAATAAACTAGTTCTTCCATCCCTTTAAACCATATCCCCACCGTCGACCATTTGGAATCAATCTTCCATCACCTTTTTCTAGTGGAGTATCGCCTTTCAAATCTTAACACTTTACCTACTCCTCAAAAGTATAGGTAACTCACCAACTAGCTAGGATATGATCCTAATGTCAAAAATATCATTCCCTTTGGACCTCCAAACCATCAGACCCATTTTGTCTATGGGGGATTTAATAAACCCCTCAATTTTTTTGTCACCTCTTCCTCACCTCTACCATTCACTTTTGGTTTCTCCTACCTAGATAAGTTAAGCTTTACCAAGACATACCTCCATTGGTGTGCTTAAAAAGGGTTTGGTCTTTGATGGTATGAAAATGGCCCACATGATATGGTCTCCATTGAGACTATGAAACATCATGAGAAGCATGGCCTTGGTTTCATCCTACCAAATAAAAATCAACCCAAAACACCTACTACCATTGTTGTTGAGGAAGATACCCCTTCCTCACCAACCTCTCCTCTACCTATGTGTAAGGATGATGATATCATCCTACCTAAATTTTTTTAATCAACATTATCAAACCTAGACCCCTGACTTATCATAAGGATGGGGAAACCGTAACCATCTCTTTGATCCATCCTAAAATGATAGGAGAAGACACTCTTACCATTAACACTATCCATTGCCATGATGATAATTCTATCCTCCCCTGCCTTGACCTATAAATACCTTCTTTCTAAGAAATCAACCATGTTGAATGAATCCATTATGGATATCAACTTGGGCACTTTAAATAACCCTTGTATTGTCAAAATAAGCCAATCATTAAACATCAAGAAACTTTGGGACTTCCCCTCTTTCCTCTAAGACCATAATATAGCATTCATTTGGTCTTATATTGATATGCCTAGAATGACCCCACCATCGCTACCCATAACATAATTAATAATTGTGATTCTCAAACTATCAAGTAAAAGCTTTGATATATGTATCCTCACATAACCCTTCTCATCAAAGAAGATCTTCAACATCTCCTATCTATCAACTTCATTCAACCTATTGACTACCCCCAATGGGTCTTGAATGGCATACCTATCACTAAATTCATATGGGGACTATGCATCTATGTGGACTTTCATGACCTCAAACTCACTTACCCCAAGGATGAATTTGCTCTACCTAGCATTAACTAGCTTATTGATCTTACAATCAAAAATGAAATGTTATCTCTCATGGATGGATTCTTGGGTTACAATTAGATCTTAATCTCCCTAAAAAATTAGCATAAAACTACCTTTACCACCCCATGGGGGACCTTTTACTATAGAGTCATGCCTTTTGGGTTACAAAATGATCATACAACCTACCTAGCATGTCATGACATATATCTTCCATGGTTTTATCCATAAGATTGTATAGGACTATGTGGATGATCTTCTTGTAAAATAAAATCTTTGAAAGGATCACTTATCCATTCTCAAAATCATCTTCAAATGGCTTATCCACTATCATGTATATCTTGACCCCAAGAAGTGCATTTTTGGGGTCTTGTCAAGAAAGATTCTTGGTTTCATTATCTCCCTTCATGGAATCAAGGTTGATCCTACCAAAATCAAAGCAATCCTAGACATTCTCCCTCTAACCAACCTTAACCACCTCCATAGCTTGCAGGGAAAACTTCAATTTGTTCAACATTTCATTTCCCAACTTTTGAATTTGTGCCAACATTTTCAGCACATGATGAAGAAGGATGTCTCTTTCAAGTGGAATAGAGATTTTCAAAAGGCATTTGATTCACTCAAAGAGTATTTTTTGTCACCACCTATCCTTACCCCTCCCAAGGATGATCAACCTTTCTACCTTTATATCTCTACCACTGACCATTACCTAGGGGAAATATTGGCTCATTAAGATGAACAATTTAAAGAACAAGTCGTATATTACATTAATTACATGCTTATCAATATGATACTTGGTACACCCATATCAAAAGCTTAGCTTATATTTAGTCTTTGTGGCCACTAAACTTTACCACTACCTTCTTAACTATAAAACCTATGTCATTACCAACATTGACCCCTTTAAGTATATGTACTCCAATCCATACCAAAAATAGCGTATGGCCAAGTGGCTCATGCTCTTAGTAGAGTTTGATTTTGAGTTACTCCAATAGAATTTAATTAAGGGGTAAGTCATTTCTAATCAATTGGTCTACGCACTTTTAACAAATAACTAACCTCCTCCCCTTGAGTTTTTGAATGAGTTCATTATGACCCTCTCTTAGGTAGAATTTACCTATCAAGTCACCATGTTCTTCGATGGATAAAAATGTCAACCTAGTGGGGGAGCTAGTATAATTATTATTCCGTTTAATGGTAAACATTTCCCTTTGTCTTTTAAGCTTGATTTTGAATTTACCAACAACATGGATGAATATAAATCCCTAGTGATAGGCCTTTAGACTACCTTAGCCCTAGGAGTCAAAATGATCAATATCTTTGGTGACTCCCAACTTGTGATCAATCAAGTCAATGGCTTCTACCAGTGTAAGAATGATGTTTTACAGTAGTATAAGTAACTAATTAATAAACTCTTAACATCATTTGAACACTACCGCATCTATTCAACCCCATGATATACTAATAATTTCATTGACACCATGGCTTCTCCCACCTCTCAAATATTGTATAAACCCCAAAACTCTAATGTGTTCATCATTATCCACTGACTTACCCAATCATCCTATGTCAAACTAGATTCTCCCACCATTTTCAATGTGGAGGAGACCCAACCTGACCTTTGGTATCAACAAACCTTAGACTACCTTAACCTTGGCCTAGCTCTTTTTGACTTCTCTAAGAATGCTTGAAGAGGATTTATTCAGATTAACTCATGCTATAGCATTATGGGAGGGATTATTTTTAAACATGTCTTTGGTGGCCTCTTCTTTTGTTGCCTTGCATAGTCATGAAGCCTCTCATGATATCAAGGAAACACATCATGGTATCTATGGGTGTCACTTTAGTGGCCTTGATGTAGTTAAGCACATCCTCAATCTAAGCTATTACTAGCCTACTCTTAAAAAAGACTAATTTGATTATGGGAAAAAGTGTGTTAAGTGCCAACAACATAGCAATTTACATCATACACCTAGCCATAACCTTCACATCTCTACCAATTTTTGGCCATTTTCACAATAGGGTCTAGATCTCATCAGTGAAATTAATCCCCATTATTCATAGTGACACCATTTCATTATCACCATGACTAATTATTTTACCAAGTGGGTATAGGTTATTCCTCTAGTCTCAATCAAAGTCAAAAATATTGTCAAATTTATCAACCATCATATCATATGCCACTTTGGTGTTCCTCATAAGATTATCACTGATAATAGTAAATCCTTTAAGAAAAAGAAAGTATAGGGTATATGGAATGAATTTAGAAATAAGTTAAGTTTATCCTCACCCTATCACCCTTAAGATAATGGATAGGTAGAAGCCTCTAGCAAAACCCTTAATAGCATGCTAACTAAAATGGTCAATAAATTAGGTTGGGATTGGTATTTGCACATCCCCTTCACCTTATGGCCATATTTTATTAGCATTAGAACCCCTATAGGTGATGCATCATTTTTCCTTATGTTTGGAGTAGAGGCCATCTTGCCTTTAGAAGTCCAAATCCCCTCTCTTTGCATATCTTTAAAATACTCATTTTTGAGAGTGAGTATCATCATCATTGTTTATCCTAGCTAGAGTTACTTGATGAGAATCATCTAGAATCCCTCACCCATCTCCATTTATACCAAGATCATATCAAATGTGCCTATAAAGAACACCTTAAAGTGTAAGAATTCAATATTGGAGACTTTGTCCTAAAGGAAAATTAACATGTCACTAATATGGAGAAAATCAAGTAAGGCAAGTTTTCTTTCAATTGTCTTGGAATTTATATCGTAAACCATAAGTATGGATCATGAGCTTATCATTTGTCTTATTTTGAATGCCACCTAGATCTTGAAACCCTCAATGTTTCACATCTATGCCCATTTTTTTGTTAAGAAGGATCAAGTTCACCTTTTGTTTAATTTAAGCTCATCCCTTGTTATCCACCCACATTTATCTCCCTATTTTAGGATCAATCAATTAAAAATGAATCATGTGATTATAAATCATATTCATATCCTAATCTTGAACAATAAGTACCATGGCTCTACCCATGGCATGGTTCTCATGGTACTTTCCACCCCTTTTCAAGATGGATCCCCATGATCATTATCACCTAAACCTCTTTACATCTAACCAACCTTCTTTTGCTCTTCATTTTTCCACCATAAAGGTGAACCAATAAGTTCGCCTAAGCATGTATATGTCAATCAAAATCAAAGAAATCAGAAGCATACCATCTCAATCATTAGTAATCATGGGTCACTCTTAGCATTTTTAGACTGCTCCCTTGAAGGATAGTTATTAAAAATTTATTTTAAAATTTACAAAATAAGTAGACTTCCCCCTTAAAGGATAGTTCCCAAGAGCATCAAATAAAGCATATAAACTTAGACCACTCCCTTGAAGTATGGCTAAGTAAAGAATTTGTCAAAAGCATAGAAATTTCCTGGAAGTTTCTCATATCGATCAACTTCCCATGTACAGTAATAAAGCAAAAGACCCACCATCATAAGAAAAAAAAAGCAAAAAATCTAAAAAAACACTATTGGCTCTCAAGAAACATAATAAGGTGGATTCTATAATCATATTTCATAGGTAGACTTCCCATATTGATCAGTTTACATAACTCAGCATAGACTTGTTTTTACTCACTCTTTGGACACCTATAGAAGAGGTATGCTAGTCTCACAAGAAGCTTTTATTTTTCACCCATCTCCCTTATAAATAAGGGATTTTTTAAGATTACTTAACATTATATGTCTAAGACACATTTTCTCCAATTAATGAACACTCATACAAAGCATTTGAAGAACTTTGTTCATTAAGCCAACCCAAATTTGGTTTTGTTTTAGTCCTTGTCAATGAAGAAGCACCGTGATCTCTACTTATCCTATCATTACTCATTTATATTTTCATTATGGCATTTTTCTCTTAATTATACTCTTTATTATCCCATATAGTGTTGTTAATTAATAATACCTCATGTGTTTTATCATAAACACTAACAATAAGCATAACCATACTATGCATGATAATAATGTCCATAAGCATTTAAACAAATCAACCATTTTCTACCACATGTCTAAAAATAATGAAATTCAAAATAATCATTACAAATTATCATGTCATAAGCAATTAAGAAGCATAACCATAAACCAAAACTAGCTCATGCTTAGCTAAGCATATATTAGTGTCTACACAACTATAACATAAGCATAATCCATAAGTAATGTAAACATCACATCATAATAAATAAACACCAAATGAAAATCATACAACATGAGCATGGGTAATAAATAAATATCACATATATATAGCTCATGAGTCAAATAACATCATAATGATTACACAAAAATAATACATGTAATAAATATATATCATCTTTCTCTCATGTACATCTTACATATCAATACAGAAGATGGTATCAAAAATCAATAACATATACATATATTATGTCCTATATCATGCCCCTAAGGAGCCAATACCACCATCCCCACCTACTCTTCCACCTATACTACCATCTAGTGCTAGTTCTCTTAGGATGCCTATATGCCCACTCACTATAGAGGATTATTATCTTGGAGTAGCCACAACTAGACCACTTGATAAACTAGCCTTGTACTCTCCATATCTTGATTCTTATAGACACCATACCAATGTTATAACCTCACAATATCTCAACTCATAAATCATGGCTAAGTACCATGTCATTAGGATCATATCAAGTGGTCCCCCAACTAATGTTACCATAACTCATACCCTCTACCTCAGTGTATCTATCTCTTAAGTCACTAACCTAAGTAGATCCTTAAATAATCTCTCTCTCCTATCAACATGGCAACCTAACCCTATAAACTAATAATCTAGCCCTAGGATATGACCACCTATCCCTATAAACTTATAATCTGGGCTTGTGTAGCTACCAATGTTACCCTTACCTATCCATCCTGACCACCACCATGTACCTATCCTCTAATAGGATCCACATCCATAGAATATTGACCCCCATCGTCCCATCTAAAATTGGTCACTACATATTAGGCTTGGTATCATCTTGCATATCCATCAACAAAACCAACATCATCTATCCACACTCTTGCAAGTAACTCCTCATGGTCCAAAACTACATCCACTAATTATGGTTCAAGTAAAAAAACTCCACGTCTTCTCTCTTGTATCTAGGAATGGACTAGGAATCCCCTATATGAGACCAAAATACCTCCAAAATCGATCAAAGGGGATAAGCTCTATCTCCCCCTCTCTGCCCATATATCCATCTCTAGCTCTATAAAGATAGAGTATGATAACTATAAATGGCCCACCTAGGCTAGCCCACATATGGTCTCTTGACCACATCACCTAAAACCAAACCCACCAATGCATATTGGAACCAGTCAATGTCTCTGAAACCTCCTCCAATACCTATCAAATCATAATCTCCCCTCCATATTAGGAAACTTACTCTATAATATACCTATATAAATACATCCCATGGTAGCTCCAAGGGTCTTAGAACCTAGATATGTTCATATACCTAGTAATGGAGCATGGATACAACACTAATCCTATATTGTATGTGAGATTTGACTACCTAAAGCTCCTTATATATCTGAACTAGTAAGATTGGTGCCCACCTAAATACAATTCTCCCAAGCAACATCTCTACCAATACTCCTAGTAATAAATAGGGAAAACATCCATTACTCAAATTTAGTAATGGAAAATAAGACACTGCCATCATCATCATCATCATCATCATCATCATCATCATCATCATCATCAGTCATCTCTCATCTAGATCCCTTTAGTATAGTGGCTCGTAACTAAATCCACCTGAATGAAACCTAGCGTGAACTCAATCCTCACCATATAACAACCACATATACTCATCCCTCTATTCACTCTTAAGATGATAAATAGGCTCCCCTAAAATTGGTAGTCATGTAATCCTATGGACATCCTCCAAGAGGATGATAATCTCTCTTGTCAGCAACATGAAAGTGTTAGTGGTTGGATCCCATCTCTCGATGAGGGTCACTATCATCACCACATCTCATAGAAACCATTGATAATGTCACATAGATCCTAATTCAAACTCATCCATATGCATCCAATCATCACTGGTCATCCCTCCATAGACCTTGACGAAGATCCTTATCACCCTATCCATCATTTGGATCTTATCTCATGCTTATAAAAATTAGAGTTAACACATATCACCATTACCCATTTCCAAATTGACCTCATTATCAACATATACCTACCTCTTTCAGCCTATTCCAACCTAACCCAAAACCATCTATAGCATTACCTCGATAAATTTAAAAATAACCCTCACATACAAACATTCAAATGCCTATCTTAATCTATCACAACAACACCTAATGCTTTTCTCATAAAAAATATATCCTAAACAATAAAGTTCTCAACATCCTACCTTAACATATAACACCATCCTTAAACCATCAAATAAAATTTCAACCCAACACATCATTCCTATTTTAAAATCACCTACCTTATACTTACACACACTTTCATTTACCCACACCACTTTCAAAACATTTCAAAACATTCGATTACATCCTTTTAAAAACCCTCTCATAACAACACTTGACCATCAATGGTTTACTTAAACCATCGATGGTCCAGTCAATATTTTTCATCAATGATTGAACAATAATGGTTAGACTAACCATCAATGGTATAGTAACCCTTTTTTATCTTAGTGTTCAACCACTTATAGTCAAGTTGATCATCGATGATTGGGTCTAACTATCGATGGTCACTGTGTGTCACTATCGATGGTGAAACCACAAGACTATCCATACCTAAGACACAACCAAAACATCAAAATTTAAATAACTAACATAATTAAATCTATCATATAACCCAACCCCAACCATAATACTATACCAAATTCAAATTTCATTTGTTACATTTCCTAATTTTAACCAAAACCTAAACTAGGGAAAAACACCCAAACCTAATTTCCAAAACAACCATAACATATCATAAATTCAACTATCAACTAACCAAATCAACTAATCCACATCATTATTAAATAATTATTGAGGTTAGATCCCATGTCCTACTACTCAACCATATCTTCATCCACCCTGCATATCTAGTCCTTGCTAAAAGTCAACACAAACATGCTCAACTAATCACCAAACACCACCTCAACGAACCAATCAATCTAATTTCTCAACAAAAATCCAAATAAACCAATCACCAAACCCCACAAAAAAATATGGAGTGAATAAAATTAAAATTGAAAATTAACTTTCATTTTCACTTTTTATCCCTATCTTTTTAGGGTTTCCCCCTAACTGTCAATGGCCAAAGTGATCATCGATGATCGACTTTACAATCCTTGACCATTGACAGTTAGGAGAACCCATTTTTTAAGAACTTTTTTAGGCACCTAACCTAAGTGTCCAACCTTGGAGATCATCTAATCTCCCCCAAACCAAAATTGAACATTTTGAGATTACCCTTCTCCAAAAAACTATTAGGCCACATCGACCTCGATATTGGTGTTTTTTGACTCAAACTATTCACATATTTTGTGATGACCTTGCTTGGTATTTTTAACCACATCAACCATTTTTTCCATGTTGACCATTAGAATTTTACCACATAATGCATAACTAGACCATTTATTTTTTTCAAGTGAGCACTTCCTACCTTAGATACCTATTAAAACACTGACTCTATCTAGAAGACTTATAGAGTAGCATGACCAGCTATGACCAATATTGTGGACTGCCTACCTAATCAATTATAATTCTAGAACCAACCTTATCTTTACCAATATTGGCAACCTTAGTCTATGTGTGATCTTGTCTATTTCTCTTAGTTACATTTATGTGCATGTTGGCACTTCAATTGCCCACTCCTTTTATCACCACCTAGTGATATACCATATACCGCTTATAAAACCCACACTTGATTCTTATTTTCCTTATCGAATCTTAATTTTAGGGGGAACACCTCCTCCTATGCTTGAGGTAATTTAACATTTGACTATCAATCAGTTTTTTTTTGCATCACATTCATTTTAAGCCACACAACAAAAAAGGGCAAAATATAGACACTAAAAATATGCACACTATGATTCCAAATGTTAAAATACCCCTTGGACTATCTTAGGATCCCTTTGAGACCATTTAAACCTTCAAACCTTGATGGAGATAACCCATAATAAGTTTGTCTCAACTAGCTCAACCTAGCATTTTAACCCTTTTTACCCTTTGGTGCTCAACCATCAATAGTCAAGTTGACCATCGATGGTCACCCTAACCATCGACGGTTAGGGTTCACCTCCTTTACAGATAATATGTAAGTCACCCACCTTAATTTTTTAAAAATATCCCATCTAATTCTAGTTGTGATTCATTAAGTAGATGATTTAAATTTATAAATCCCAGTTCATGTGTTATTACAACTCTCTTACCTTGCCTATAAGAGAGAGGAGTAAAGAGGTGAAATTCATTTGAAAAACGTCTACAAATCTAAAATTATGATCAAGAGCTTGTACATATAGGAGTTTCATTTTGCATGTAAATCACCATTAACAATCTAGTAATCATATTAGAGAGCCAATTTGTTGCCACCTCTCTACCAAGCTCTTAGGTACTGTTACTCTATCAAAATTGAGTTAAATTCCACCAATATGTTAACTACCTCAACCATCCACCCAACTAACTTCTAGTAAGATAATTACTTTATTCCCATCATTAATTTATTTTATTTCCATTTCAAAATCATCCCAAGTCTTACCCACCTCTTGAAATCCATCTTTTGTATCTCGTTAACCAGCCTCTTACCAACCTAGATCTAGACACAATAACCATCGATGGTTATCTCAACCACTGATGGTCTATCTAACCACTAATGGTCAGCTCAACCACTGATGATCACCTTAACCACTAACGGTCATCCTAATTTCCAATAGTCATTATGGTAGTAAAAACTAGCAAGCTAATTTCATTTACTGACACCTTTTCAAACCTATTTTTTTGCATTCCTACCTGATCACAAACCCCTCTCAAAAATTTTAAAGTAAACCCCAACCCTCCAGCACTAGTATTAACTAGTTTAACACTAATTTAATCATTCTTAGTCTATTTTCTAAGTAAACATTCTTGTATTCAATTTTAGTACCTTTTGATTATTGATGCAAGTACCTTTATTTTTTGTTTATAAACTTAATTATTTAAGAATGTGTGGATTACCTCTATGGAAGCTCTAGCTTCTAGGATCTAGCTATCACTAGGAAATCCACTCAACTATTTATCTAAAAAATAAATTTGATTTAGTGCTTTATTATTTGTAGGTCATCCTTCCAAGCCAAAGAGTATTTATTTATAATCTTCTGATTCAACACGTGCACTATCAATTAGGTTTTGAAACCATACCCGTACTTAGTTTCTTCTTTCCTATTTTTCAATAATAAGTAAAAAATTCATTGAAATAAGCACCCATCTTATATGATCTTGATAGTTATAGTTTATATCATTCTATGGTCACATAACATTATAATTATTAGGCTCTTATGTACTTACACATGCCTTATTGATGCTTATATATTATATATGATACTTGATATTATGCACTCAATGTTTTTTTATAACATATTTGATCCATGAGATACTATGATATGTTTATGCTAGTTTCTTATAATTTTCCTTTATAGAATTCCTTGATTATTTTACTTTGTTATTATGTTTCTTATTTGAGCATTTGAATATGCTCTGATGTATAGGGCCCTTGTTCTAGCATTTTCCTTCTTTGTGGACATTTGAGCATTTGAATATGCTTTGATGTATATGTCATTCCTTTCTTTGTGGACATTTGAATAAGTCACATCCATTCAATTTTATGGCATTTAAACATTATCCCTGTTTGTGGTCTCCTAAGATCTTTATTTATATACTTACTTTTGAGTGCTTTTGTGTGTGGTTTTTTTTCTTCTCATTGAGCTTGTATTGATACTATCTAGACATTGCCATGATTTTTATCATGAATATTAGCTTAAATGTGATCACATTGGTTCTATGTTCTTCAATGATACATTTACCTATGCACATTTTTCTACATGTTACATGGTTAAATCATAGAATATATATCTATATGGTTATCTTATTCCTTTGAGGTGAGGTAACTATCAGGTGCTATTTTTTCCTCACCTCAAAGGGGGTGTATATTAGTGTGGACATGTCATATGGACATGGATTCCACACACAGTATATATATTATAGTGTGGGAATGTTTTTTAAGCATGTTCTCTACATTCATTTAATATTTGTCACTTATATTAGTTTATAGATTCAGTGGGGGCATGTCATATGGACATTTTTTCCACACATTCACACTTTCTAGATTATAGTAGGGGAATGCTTTGGAAGCATGTTCTTCAAATTCATTAAGTATTTGGTACTTATACCAGTTTGTAAATTTAGTGGGGGAATGTCATATAGACATGGATTCCACATATTTATAGTTTATATATTACAATGGGGGCATGCTTTGGAAACATGTTCTCCACACTCATCATACTTATACCAATTTTTAGATCCAGTGGGGCATGTAATATTGATATGGACTCCACATATTCATAGTTTTTAGATTAAATGTGGGCATGTCATATGAACATGGATTTCACATATTCATAATTTTTAGATTCAGTGGGGGCATGATTTGGAAGCATGTTATTCACACTATTCAATATTCAACATCTCTAACTTACAATGGGGACATGTTTTGGAAACATGTCCTCCACATTGGTACTTATATTAGTTTTTATATTTCTTCAAATATAGTGGAGGCATGATTTGGAAGCATGTTCTCCACACTTACACAATTTTTTGAATTGGCCAAAACACATAGCTATATGATTCAAATTCATAGTTGTGGTAGAATTCTATACATTTGTACCATTTTTATACATAGTTTTAGCATGATAAATATTTAAGGTGCATATAAAATATAACATGTGCCTAATATTGAAAAATCCAACTCAATTTCAAATTCTAAAGCCATTGCACATATTGATGCCCGATGGAATTTTACAAACTTTATGGAACCAATAGACTATAATAGTTGTTTACCATTTGGTATGGTTAAGGTGATCAAATCACTGAATATTCATAATTTTTAATATTAGATATTATTTTATTAACCAACCTTACCAAGTTATAATTGTCATTGGGTTACATGGTTGAGTTAATCTCAACTGCCATTTGGCAACTCACCTTTGATCCATAGTTGGGGACCTATTCCTTCTAATATCTATTTCTCTATCTCTATCTCCTTGGATATTTTAAATTTAATTTTTTTAATCTATATTTATACTAATCTTAATTTCAGATCCTTGCCATGATACGTATTTTTTAAAATAACTTGTCAATAGGTAAGGTAGTTATATCAACATATAGGTGTACTTGTCAACCTTGCTCTTTCAATTTCAATAAAGTTTAAGAAATTTTAAACCAAATTGTATGCACTAATTTTACATTGTAACATGATCTTGGTTATAGGTTAATCACTAAGAAAGCACTCAAATTCAACTTAAGAAAATATAAGTTGTGCATACACACCCAAGTACTTATTCCTTTCCTTTAACTAGTAATTTCATTACTAGATTAAATGGAGGCAAATGTATATGATATTTTGTGATTATTTAGCACCTAAATCTTTGACACCTAAATAACTCAAACCTTGGCTATTTATCTTAGACCTACACATGCCTTACTTTTGTAAGCCTCTTACTTGCTCTATCTTGTGCCCCTTAGCCTATCTATTAGTTTTACCAATATTATATTAATGACATAGACAACTTATCTTTCTAAGAATATTTAAAATGTAATTATCTTACACCTCTATAAGTTCCAATCCTATACCTTTTTCCCTATTCCCTTGACACTAATGTCTTGGATAGACAAGAATGTGAATGTTATTTTCATGTCCTAATGCAAGTGTTTAGTGACCTAAAGTCATATAATTTGGAAATAAAACATATTTCAATGGTCATTCTAAGTGATTTAATATGAGTTATCTTTTGATAGGATTGGTATAAATATAATATCAACCCCCATTCATTCCTTACCTAACAATTAGACCAAAACAACCAAGGCACTTGTCAAAAACACTCTATCAAGCATTCAATTAATCAAGGTTTCCCTTTTTCCATACAAGTTATAGGTATATCACATCTACATGTTTGAAGTATTAAAGGAGTAGTCATAAGTTCTTATTTTTCAAGTTACAAGTTAGGTCACTATTGTACTTAATTTACACATATTGCATGATTCACAAACAAACTAACACATAAGGGAGAACTACATGACTATGAGGCCTTATTATGGTGTATTGGCTATGTAGATATCACACTTTGATAGTGGGTTTATTGGGGTCATATTGAAACCATGTGTCTAATAACCCATTTTTATACTAGGTCACATTGGAGATGAAAATCTAGGGTTTTTCCATTTCACTGGGAGCAATAGTCCATGACCTTAATCTGAATGCATATGAATAAATTTGAAGCAAAACCTAAAATAATATAGGTGGTCACATCTAGCTTCATTAGATATTTCATATGGGACAATATCATCAAACCCAAACATTAGTATTGATTTAATCATCTAGGGATTACGTAACTATCCATTGAGCTAGAGGCACCAAATCTAGAATCTAATAACTATTCTATAAATGTCTTCCCACTTACTTTCATCCTATTCTAGAGTTAGATATACATTAGTAGATCACTTATTTATCATTATATATATATATATATATATATATATATATATATATATATATATAATATTTGTACTTTTTATTAATAACTTATTTCAATTAATATATTTAGTCTATGATATATCTAAGTTTGGTATTTAATTAGCTTGTTGTAGTTCTGATATTCACCTTTTTGCCCTATCATTTATATATTCGTAAAACTATCTACCCAAGAGGACCCGAATATAAATTATGGTTAAACATGTGATTATACAAATCACTCATATAATTTTAAGAGATTAATATTCATCTCTATCCCCCATAGTTTACCTATAATGACTACTCAAATCTATTTCTAATTTTTCCCTTAAGAATGAGAAGATTCTCTTTGGGGATTCCTCTAGCCACCTAAAAAATTTAATTAAAGGGCTTGATAAATATAATATTAAGATCAGTCTTAAATTTATACACTCATATATATGTGTTCATGAAGATGTTTCATCTATTGGGCACGTAAGCCAGAAGTTATGTATTATACTAACCAATTTTTGGTCTCTAAAGAGAGATTTGGCTGTCAGTATTTCTCCATCATTATGAGGAGATAATAATCCTAAAACATTTCATCATAGGAATTTCCCATTAAAATAAAGGATTTGATGATTCATCTCTACCCCTCATGATTCACCTATAATGGTTTCCCAAATTTCATTCTCCATCATTGTGATGAGATGATATTCCTCTATGGTTCTCCATCATTGTGATGAGATGATATTCCTCTATGGTTCTCCATCATTGTGATGAGATGATATTCCTCTATGGTTCTCCATCATTGTGATGGGATGATAATATTATATTCTTTCCTTAGAGGACTCACCCATGTAAATTTAAGAGTTAGAATTTCATATCTACCATTCATAGTTTTCCTATAATGGTTGCCTATATTTTCTTCCTTTCTTCCCTTATGAACAATAAGATTCTCTTTATGGATGCATCTGACCACCTACAAGTCTTGTTTTCTGGTGCCTAATAGAGGGTAGACAATGGCTAATATTTCATTTATATGGACATTTGGAAGGACATTTTATATTTATTGTAATTAATTCTTTATAGTCAGTAGGGGAAATGTGTGTGTGCCAAATATTTCAAACTTATATAATATTATATTATACATTAATAAAGAGAGTGGTTTTATTTCCATTCTAAGTTATTTTGTGTCTATGTCATTTAGAAATTGAGATTACCTCTATAGTGGCATAATTTTTTGATTCACTTATCCCACTTTATTCTCATTTACTTCAATTATGTTCTTCACACACTCTAAAAATCATACACCCCAAACAAGGTATATGAAATTTATCAGCAAGTGATGGTTTCTAGGCCATTCCAACATTGTAAATCTTTATTTCACTTTCTTCACTATAATTTGATCACCTAACATTATAATTTGTGTAATTTATCTCACTATTACAAATTCATAACATTATAATTCACACCATAACTCATTTTCATCTTACCAAACTTATTCTCACTTTGCCAGCTCATTTGTTGCTTGTATATTGCATTTAAATGGCTTAAAATTATAGTGCCATAGGAAGTGCTTGGTCCTTCATTTTATAACTCATCCACATATCAATTAAATAAACATGGCACATCCATAAAATATGTGTGTTTTAAATTTAAAAATAAAATGAAATTTCCATTTTCATAATGTGCTTTGATATAGATTTTATCCCCGTAATCATCCTTTCAAATTTCTAAACCTTTTAATCAAATTAATATGGTGTAATAATAGGATATATGTTTATCAAAATTAAAATGAAAATGAAAACTATAGTTTTTAAAAATTCTTAGATATATATTTTATCCCAAAAACATCATTTTTAAATTACACTACATGGAATGGTGTTTTCTTCAATTAAATGCATTTCAATCTTAACTTCTTATATTGTGATTTGAATTGCCTACTTTTGGATCTTAATTGACTACATCATGATTTGGATTAATCTATATGGTTTTAAATCACATTACAAATTTATTCCTATATGAATAAATTCAATAAGGATAATGTAAAATAACAAAAACAACAGATAATAACTACATATAAG
Source organism: Torreya grandis (assembly GCA_037957365.1). NCBI lineage: Eukaryota > Viridiplantae > Streptophyta > Pinopsida > Cupressales > Taxaceae > Torreya > Torreya grandis. The sequence goes on from JARHVA010006291.1 coordinate 117,477, forward strand.
AGGTAAATTTGTATACAAAAATTATAATAGGGTATGATTCATAGAGATATGTTACATGTTATGTATTTGTGTCCAAATTTTTCCTTAATGACATACAAAATGGGCTATATCAGCATATAATTTAGTTCATATAGATATATGAAAAGGGCCATATAGGCATACAAAGTTGACCATATAAGCATATAATGTGGACTTATTAAGCATATAAAAATTTCCATATTGAAATGTACAAAATTAATTGTGCCTATAACTAACCTTAACACTACAAGTAAATCTCATGATGCTCAATTCCTCCAAATAAATTATGCCTCATCACCATAAATGTATAACATGGGGTGATACATGTCTCATTATGGAGAAAGACTCTCCTCTAAAATTATGAAGGATAAACTTTTTGTGATACAACCTCATAAAATGGTTATGGCTACACAATATAAAAATTACAAAATAATACATTAAAATGATATATGGAAAATGATAGAGTTTTCAAGAATAAAAATTTTCAACAAGGTTTTTCTAAACTTACTACATGACACCTAAAGGGGTGCCTATGGATATGTGACATCAGACATATAATTAATGGAGAATATTATAGAACATACATATAGGTTTAGATATATGTGCATATAAATATAAATATGTCTGAGAGTATCATTACTTCAAATTTTAAAAGAAATTTTTACATTATGTCATATCACTAGCCTCTCTTTGAATTAGTTGGTGTTAAGGTGATGCTACATCTTGGGACACAACTACAACATTAGTCACCAGTTGTTATGATCAAACTAGGGTAAGCATATCATATCTCATCATCTATACATGAAATAAATGAAAGAGGTAAATCATGAATCAATTAAAATTAAACCCATTTTAAGATAAATTTAAATTATTCCTTCTACATAAAGAAAGATAGATAATAGTAGGGAAATATAATTTTAATTACAATGTTATCATCAAATTTTATTAGTCTAGATGGGGTAATACTGACATATATCATGTCATATATATAGACAAATAAAGAAAGAAAAATATTACAACTTATTAATTACTTTCCAATTTACTTTCCCGAAATGAGTGTAGGGTACTATAGTAATAATTAAAAAAAACCATGAAAAAATTCAAATAACAATAAATTAAGTAAAATTTAAATAAAATAAAAACTTAATATTCATTTACATCTACATAAATAAACTATAATTAATTACCTATGTGAATACATATGGTGAAGTAGGTAAGTCTTGCAAATCTAGTTGTGTCCTACCTGAGGTGGTCAAGAAACTTTAGATGGCATATATTATTGTGTACTAGTGTACACAAGTACTGAAGCATATGTATATGGAGTATAATGTTATGTACTATTGTTCAAATGTGATGAAGTAACTATAGATGACATATATTACTATGTATTAATGTCTTGTATAGATGTATGTATAGTATCTGAAAGTGTGACTATTATATTTAAAGTCATAACCCATATATGTCTAACATAAATAGGTGGTCTAGAACACTTTTACGCATTATACAAAACTATATACATAAAATTTATAATGACTACTACCTATGTGTCTATGTGAAGCACCAATAGTAGGAGGGGCACTACTAGATGTGCGACCACCTGTAACCTGTGTACAATTCCTCAATGTATATATCTCATGGTAAATCATAACATATGTGAAATTACTAACTCAAGGTTGTCCATATCTATAATACAATGCAATATTTTAGGGATAAAAGTATGTGTTATTTTCATTATATTTCTATATTAGTAGTTTTGGTGCTTTTGGTCCCACTTAGAACTAGGTCTATTAAATAGGACCCACCTCCCCTACCTTAGGATGCCTTCATTTAAAAATAATGTATGATTTATCTTAGAGCAAACTCAAAGTAAATATTTCTCAAAAAATACAATGGAACCTCATTTTTATTGCATACAGGCTCATCAAACACCATCCACCAGTTATCCTAATTTTTTTTAATCTCTACATGAACACACAAATCAATGCTAATGTGTTTGTGACTCATTGGTGGTGTTTTGGTAGTTTTTAAGAATATGAAACAAAGCACATACTTCTATTTTTTTAATATCCTCATATAACAATTTATCATAATACTATATTTTTAATATCTCTCTAATATGAAAATAGGATAATAAAAAATTGACACAGTTCCCCCATTTTAATGGATACTCAATAATTTTTCAATTTTATGTAATTAACTTTAAAATTGGCATAAAAGTAATATTCAACATTTGGTAACTTTGAATATAGAAAACACGTATTTTTAAAATAAAAGATAACAAACACAAGAATTTGAAAATAAAGTTTACCTAATAAGGCTATGTCTTTGGGTTTGATAAGACACATAATGATATTAGATGATGAAAAAATAACAATATAATTATTACATCAGTTATCCATATACGAATTCTTCCAATGTGCTACAAATCTCTAAATTTGAAAGATGTAGGCTTCTATAACAATCTTCTCTATATAGATCTTATTCTCAATACACTTCCTCACTTATTCTCTATTAATAATTATAGTCATATAAAATGCAAAAAATGGTAACTCGAGCATGGCTGATAACACCCAACCCTTATGTCCCTCTTACTTGCTCTCATAACCCTCATAGGCATCTTTTCATTGATTACCGATCATTTTTAGCCTTCCAAAATTCATCCCAATTCAGATAGACCCCTTTTTACATGACTAATCCATCCCCCCAGGTCCTCTTAGCTCAAGACAATAGCACCACACTTAGACTATAACACCAATGCCACTCCTGTCCACTTTTGATGCTCTTATCCAAGTGTAATTTGGTCCCAATGGTTAGTTTCTTCCATTTCCCCATCCTTTTCAAAGTAACTTGAGCATATTGAACCCATGACCAATAGATCCCTATGAAATCCAATTCAAAAATCATTTGGAAAGGGTTGGTAAATATCACTAAGCAAGCAAGAATATAAACAAGACTATTCAAGCAATCTTCCTTATTCTCTGCATACAATAAGCCAATATACTTAAAATTTTATTCAAATCCTTACACCAGTATCTAGATACATAAAGTACATCTAGTTTATCATTTTTTATATTCATACACTTAATTACATAAAGTACATCAAGTGGGAGAACTACATGTGGCTTGATCCCTCTTCAGAGTATTAGTATGTAGGCAGTGGACCTAGACAAGGGGTGTGGATACATGTTTAGGGAATCTTACACACATTAACCTCCCCTCTTTCTTGAAATTTATCAAAGCACAATGGAGTATAGGGTTTGAAGAGAAAATTTTCTCTACAGGGAACTCTACAAACTTCCATCTATCAAAACCTAGTGAACAAAACCCAAAAAACTTAAATCTCTAAGACAACAATGGAAAAGGTATAATATAACATTAGTGGCACTCTTATCCAATTTTGGATATCCTATCCAATCATAAAATGAAGATTAGATCTTGTTTTGTGATAGTGTCCCAGTTTTGCGCAATGAATATCAAACCCTATCTCAGCCATATCAATCAGTTTCTAGCTAAGTCTTGTTTTCTATCACTTATTACTATTTTTAAAAAGTTTAAAATTAGAAAATAATTTATAAAAATTAGTATCTTAATTATTTCATATTTATTTACTAATTTTACTACTCAAACCCTTTAACTAAATTATGAATAATATAGAAATATTCCCAAAATTGTTAAATCATTTGGTGAACCCAACTTACTTCATTTGCACATAAAAACCCTAAAAACCCTAGGTTAAATTTCTTACTATTTTTTTTAATCTTTTACCTACATAATGAAATTAGAAATTATCATTAAATTTTCAAATTTTGTATAAATTTTAAAATATTTCTCTCTTAAACCCTAGTTGTCCATACTGGGTCCCATTATTTTCCTAGTAATTTTCTAACAATTTTTTGATTTTTTACTAGCATATTAAAATCATAAATTCACTTCAAATTTCAAAAATCAATGGTAATTTGAAAAAACATTTATTTTTCAAAACCCTAGTTGCATTTCTATGTCTCTTTAAATCACAAATCTTCTAATAAAATTCTAATTTTTTACTTACATATCTAGCTCAAAAATTAACTTTAAATTTTAAATTTTCATTGTAAAATTCAAAATAATCATATTTCAAAGCCTAGTTACATATACTAGGTCATGTTGCTTCTTGAGGTATCACCCTTACATGTTATGAGTTTCATATCCTTTTTATGCATATTCCAGTTCCTTGTTTAGATTATATTTGTTTAATCTTTTTTACTATTATCCAAGTTGTTTTCCTTATGCCACCTAAGTTCCTTGCATCTCTTCCTTCAAGACAAAGTGCAATAATTAGTGGCAACCCTCTTGAATTCACCTGGATTCCTTCAACTTGACCATATACCATGGATAAAATACTAGTTCAGACTCTTGCTATAAATCCTACACATCCAGATTACACCAATTTCAATGAGGATAATTTTGACAATGAGAAAAATGAGAATAAAAATGATGATGCAAACATCGATGTTCATGATCCACCACATCAGACTCTTGATCAACTTCTACCAATTGTTAATAATGAAGTAAACCTCAACAAATATTTGATCCTACAATTATTTTGAGAAAGACTCTATGATCAACCCTAAGATCTTACTCTTATTTTAAAATCTATTATGGAAATAAAAAAGGATAAACAAGTTGAGTCTTCCATTGTTTTAGAGTAACTATTTGCAAATAACACTATGGGGGTAACTATTCCTCAACAACCCTCTATAGTAGCCCAACATGCCTCTATGCCACCAACTACAACTAGTACATCTTTGTCTCTTGATGTGGCAACCCTTATGCAAGATATAATATCTCTTAATTCCAAGGTGATACATCTTGAGAAAGGTGCCTCTAGACCTACACAAGCTTTGGATTATTTTGCTCTACTACATAAACCATTGGAATGTCACATTGCTTTTACACCCTTTCCACAAGGGTTTGTTCAACCCAAGATTACTCTATATGATGGCAAAGGTGATCCAGAGACATATTTGAGATCTTTTCACATAGTATGCTTGGACTATGTACCAAATGATTGGCTACTTACCAAGCTATTTCCATAGAGTCTAAAGGATTATGCTTTATAATGGTTCTATAGTCTACTGAATTAGTCAATCAACGTATTTAATCCTTTAGTTGACATGTTCCTAGCTCATTCTAGTATTAACATTGGTGATAAGGTTTCATATGCTCAAGTTGCACAACAGAAACAAAAGTCAAATGAGCATCTCATAGATTTTGTTCTTCGATATAAGACTATTTTGGCTAAGATGAGTAGCCCCGTAGCTGATCAAGAGTTACAAGATCTCTTCAAATAGGCTCTTTTACCAACTTTACATGAATCAATTATGTCCAAAAGATTCTCTTCCTTCATTGAATTATGTCACACTCTATAGAAAAGAGAAGTCAAACTAATTTCAGTGGAAAAAATCAAGTAAATAAGTATCTCAAAGATAAAAAATAAAAATAAAAATAAAGTCCCATACAAAATCAAGGTAAATGATAAAAAGAGTCAGAATTAACCTATAGTTAATATGGTTTTTTATCCCCCTCAATGAATGGTTTTATCAACACCTCCTCAATGAACCTTTACCAATCTACCAGTTTCTCTAGTTAGAGTTTTACAGTAGCTATTAGAATGTAACATCATATATCTCTATCCTATTTGGGATGTTGAGAAAACAAATCCTCTTCCATGGGGATATGATCATCATGCATTTTTCAATTTTCATAGGGCATTAAGCCATACAAAAAACATATACATTAGTTTGAGACAGAAGATATAAGATTTGATAGATGGAAATCATATTGATCTTGGAACTGCAATTGATCCTTCTCTTGCAAAGAAAACATAGGATAAAGCTTTGAAAATATTCTCGGATCCCTTTTTAAAAAATTCTAAACAAGAGGCAAGAGACACATCAGGGGTTCACCATGCATATCATGTACATCTACCACTAGATATATATAGGGTGCTTTCATTTTAGAAACATCCTTATGATTGGTGTATATAATTCCAAATTTCTAGCTAGTCCTTCCATCTCCTTCTTAGAGTAGGAGATCATCAAGGATGATTAAAATTATCATGCATTCTTTATCAGAGCTTACATTCATAATCATTTGATTCAAAGTGTTCTCATAGATAATGGATCCAAAGTGGACATGTGAAGTATGCCATTATTGAAACATTTAATATATTTAGCATAAGATATTACCCTAACAGACATAGTTATCAATAGATTTAGTGGGAACATATAGAGTTCATTGGGTGAGATCATACTTTGTCTATAGGTTAGCCCAACACACATGGCCACACCATTCACTATAGTTCCAAGTTCAGGGGTTTTTGATATGTTAATTGGTTGATTATGGATCTAGAAACTTTGAGAAGTAACTTCTATAGTTCATAAATTCATGATATTCATTCAAGCTAATTAAGGTATTATATTTGGTGGAGTTCCATATGAGTTACCACTCCCAACTTCAGAGCCATATTCTACTTTATGGTTAAAATTAGTTCAACCTCCAATTTTAGTTTCTCCACCATTTATAGTTCTTCCTCTAGTTCCTAATCAAACATAGTTGAGGCATCCATCACCAATACAGAGAGTTCACACAACTCCATAGCTTCAAGATTTTTGATAGATTTTAGCTATAGTGTTCACACCTAGGGTAGTATCATTGAGATATCATGTATATGCTCATAGATCACGTGTTCAAATAGCTTCTCCTACTACCATATGGGTCCCTAAGAGCCCTATAGTTGCATCCACTTCTTAGAGTTACAGGGGGACCCCACACTCAGTTTATACTTCAAATATTTTAGAGCATTTATAGCATATACAACTTTTAGATCCATAATCATAGCATTTCAATAATACTTCATGATCATGCATGATTTCTCTCCTTGATACAAGACATCATGATATGGAGTCTCCCATGAGACTCATTGGTTAGTATCATCCTTTCCTAGTTTACTTGTACATAGCTTCAATTCAATTTACTTATACATAGTTTTTTATACTTGATTGTACATAGTTCATAACATCTAAAAAATACAAAAATAATATAACATATCAAAAACACAAAAACATTTAAATATGTCAAAACACCAAAAACATTTTGATTGTATGCATTATCGATGCTTTACATTTACACTACTATGCTAGACTTACATTTGATGTTCAATGCTATTATTTTTTAATTTATCTACATTACCATGCTTCACTTAATCTCCTTTGAGTGTGTGTAGTGACATCTAGCTCTTTGATTGCTTCACTCTACCCATTGAAGGGGCATCCTACTTCTATATCGAGACATACATCGATATACATACCCACTAGGGGCATCTTTTACATGACTATAGCATCTAAGTTATCTGATTCCTAAACCACACACTCTATTTATCATGTTGATCTACATTAATTACTAGCTTACATAGATTACTCTATCGACACTCACTAGTATATAACACTAGTGTATTTCTTAGAATATACCTAGTCTTGTACTAACATGTCTTATATAATTTCACTTCTTGCTTTGATTAGCTAGATGTGATTGTATTTCTAGTTATTACATGCTTTAATTTATTTTTTAGTGTATCGATATTATTTGCATTTCTTAGTTCTTGTTTTGTCTCTTGTATGTTCTTTAGGACATTTGCCAATGTCCTTTGCTTCTATTCCTATGTGTGATTTAGGATATTTGCCAATGTCTTTTATTTATACACATTTATATGATTTTGGCCTTTTTTCCAACCCTTGCTTGTTTAAATTTTGTGTGTATGTGGCATTTGATCAAGCCTTGTATGCTTACCTTCCAGTTGAGTGAAATGTGCCCATTTCCCTTGTTTTCTTGGATTATTAGCCAGTTTTGTATGCTTCTTACCTTGTGTGCTTTTTTTTGGTTTCCTTCTCAATGTTTGTAATGTCATGATCCACATCATGCATTATATTTCTATATTTGATACCATGATTAACATCATGTTCCATCATATAGAGAGGATTATAAATCAAGTTAGTCAAGCACTAGTCCATAAACAATGAAACATTCATAAAGAACTAACTAACCAAGCCTATCTATTTCTATGAGAATTATAAAGGATAAAAAGAAATAAATGAAAGAAAGAAACACCATATTACCTTCCTAAATGGATTCAACATACCCATGTGGCTCAAAAACATGTTCTCCCTTGATCAAGAATCCTTGTCTTTATCAACAATAGTGGTAAGCTCCTCCAATGCCTCAAGAACACTCCATAAAACCTAGGCTCTTGATTGTAAACCACTAAACTATCCTATCAATGAATCTTTGTGGAAAAAATTTAGCATTATAACTTTACAATATTCAAGCTTTGAAGATATTTGAGCATAATAACCTTGCACCAAAATAGATTAAAAATGATGGTCATGGCCTCTCTATTTATAGATTTTTGAGATTGGTTAGGATCAACCATGACCATCCATCTAAAGATTGAGATGTGTGGCCATGGATAATCTTAATATTTGAAATAAATCCATAAATATCCTCAAGATAAATAAGTATTAAATAGGTATGGGAGGCATTAACTAGGCATGGGTAATCCATAATCCTGATATTTGTGGTATTTATGGCCTAGGGATGTCTTCCCAAGAAATGATGTCACCTGATGATGTAGTTAATAAGAATCAATTTTAAAAAATAAATATTCAACAACTCTCATATAAAATGCACTTAATGTCTTGATTTTGATTAATTAGCCTTAAATAAGGTTAATCAATATTTATGCAATTATTTGAAAATTGGTCCTCAATTAATCAAAATGTTTAAAAAGTCATATTATTAGGTCATAATTTAACTGTAGAAGAACCAAAAGGTGATTTTAGATGCATTGGAGATGTATTCCCATTTAGGATGTTTCCAATAACAAATAACAAAGGTATGTGATGCATACTAATTAATTAGAAGAAAAGTGTGATCCAGAGCACTAAATGGCAAAATTGTCATTTTGACTTGAAATGATCTTATCAAAGTTAGCTAGCCCATAAATTGCATTTCCATATTTAGGGATACTTTGATATCAATTTTCACTTTTGAATAATAAGTTATAACCATTTAGGATGTTTTATATATTTTGACCTAAAATGTGCATTTGAGTGTAATTCATGTAAGATTGACAATTTCAACACAAATGGTGTTTGGAATTGGATGTCTACATTTTGCCCCTATTTGAGAAGGTGTAGTCAGACATTCAAGTGAAGTGACATATTTTCAAATAAAATATTTGTTAAGAAGAAATTAGAATATAACTATGATACCCCATTGAGAGGACATACTAGGATGAAAGAGAAGGATGAACTCTCAAAAAGAGAGAAAGTGAGAGGTTAACCCATGGAATAGATCACATCTAGATGACTTAATACTTAAACACATGACTACCATCAATGATAAAAATATAATTATAGGTATAATAGGCCCTAAATATGGGGGGAATGGGAAAGATACAATCCATAAATGTAAGGGACACACTGTAAATGTACCCAATTTGAGAGTAAAAGCTAAATGCTTATGGCATTGATCAATCTCGAGAAAAGTTGCACACTAAACTATTGCCATCATGGGATTTAATGTGGATAGCTTAGAATTAGATTAAAATGGATAAATTTCTACTTTAAGAAGGGAAGAACCACTAGAACGGGGTCTCTAAAGAGAATATAATAAGAAGTGCCCTAGTAGAGTAGATTTGATCATGATAAAATAGTTGTGCCCCTGTAGGGCAAATCTTGATCATTGATAAAGAATAAATAATGATTTTTCCCCTATAGATCTGATTTTATTTGGATTTGGTTTAGATGTTAGGCCCCATCATGGGCAATTGGCAATAAAAATAAAAGATCAAGGATATAAATGGAAAGATAGGTTAATGTGAGTGGGTGCAAACGTAGATACGATAGTGTAATGGATTAGAAAGCCATATAAAACTAAGCATATGAGAATGCAAAAAGTGATGAGAGAGATTAAAATAATAATGGTGATAACTAAGCTGGCCTTAATAGAAATTGAGCACTACCTACATAGTTCCATGGACTCATGTTCTAATATGAACTTTAGGCCAATGTAGTTCACCCAAGTTTGGGAGAGAATGGAATGAGGAATGATGAAAAATGACCAAGAATTGATTAGACTCACAATGTATACAAAGAGATGCACATATAAGTATAGATGAAGAAGCCTAAAAGGCATGCTACCTAGAAGCTTAGGTTTTGTAAAGTGTTCTTAAGAATCGTTCACTGGAGTTGATGTTGATGTTAAGACATTGAGACCTGAGCACAAAGTTATTTCTATGTAAAAATAAATTAGGAATCATAAGTATGAATAACTTAGAATGATATAAGATTCTAATTTTGCTAAGCTAGTTTAAATGTGAATATCTATAACTAAGGATAATTGTAAAAAAATGACCAAAACTAGAGTTACAGTGATTTACATTTAAACAAAAAAGCAAAGACAAAGAAAAAGATAAACATTAATGAACCTAACTTGAAATCAAGATATGATCTATCAAGACTTAAGTAGGAACAAAAAAATTTATAAACAAAAGGAAATAACATCTTAATGACATGAGACCAAGATTTGAATAATCAAGATCCATGTGGACCATCAAGACATTCTTGAACATAAAAAAGAAAAGCAAAATCAAATAGAAAAACAAGACAAAGAAAAACAAGACCAAGAATGGAACAAGAAGAGAAAAGGAAAAAAATTAAAAGGAGAGGTGTGAAATCACAAAAAAAGACACCAAAAAAACTTAAATAAACACACACAAAAAAAAAACCAAGTTAGTTTGGTTTAAATATAAATGTTCATGTATGTGTAATAGAGGCATTACTTTCTAACACATCATAGCAAAGAACAATGACAATTGTTCCCTAATTAAAGAGGAACAATAATAGAAGAAATGGGGGAAAAGAAGAAAAGAAAGGGGTTGGCCAAGCTAAATGTATAAGACAATTAGATGCTACCTACATAGTTCCATGGATGCATGTTCCAACATGAACTTCAGGCCAAATGTAGTTCTCTCAGGAAATGGAATAGAATAAAAATGATAATCACACTAGCATGATTAATAGAAGAAATGGAAGATACAAAAAACAAACAAACAAGAATGGTTTGGTAAATAAGAAGCTAATGAGATGAAAAATAATGATCTTGAAAAATGGAAAGTGGATGGGATAAGATGAAATGAACTAGTGTTTTTGTGATTTCAAAATGGCAAGAGCATTCAAACATAATAGTTGCTCACAAAATGGTGAGAGTGTTCAAACTTAATAATTGCTCACAAAATGGTGAGAGAATTTAAACTTAATAATTTTTCACAAAATTTCAAGAGCATTCAAACTTAAAAATTGCTCATAAAATGGTGAGAGCATTCAAACATAATAGTTTCTCATAAAATGGTGAGAGTGTGGGATGGTGGAATGAGAATGTAAAAATGTACAGAAGCATGAGACAATGTTTTTGTTCTTTTGTGGATCATTTTTTGATGTTTTTAGTGTTTTTAGGATAAAATATGCACAAGGTGGGACCATATATTCAAGAAAATGTATGCCATGAGAGTAGAGGTTGCAATAAGACATCTAAGCTGACTGTAATGGCCCAGGATTACAAATAAATGAGAGCAAGGTTCTTGATTAAACAATAAAGAGCAAAAAATACTTGTCTAAAAATACACCATATGATCCTAGTGGAATGGCTCTATAGAACTACTACTAAAGATGTTCATAATATTCACGAGACATAATCAAGATCATAATTAGTCAAGGGATAAAAAGTGTTCAAGATTATAACATGTCTTAGACATAACAAAGAATATGATTTTCACAGAAATCAATCTAGAATGGGATGAAGAAATGGAAGATACAAGAAACAAACAAACTATAATGGTTTGGTAAATAAAAAGCTAATGAGATGAAAAATAATGATCTTGAAAAATGGAAAGTGGATGGGATAAGATGAAATGAATTAGTGTTTTTGTGATTGCAAAATGGCAAGAGCATTCAAACATAATAGTTGCTCACAAAATGGTGAGAGTGTTCAAACTTAATAATTGCTCACAAAATGGTGAGAGAATTTAAACTTAATAATTTTTCACAAAATGTCAAGAGCATTCAAACTTAACAATTGCTCATAAAATGGTGAGAGCATTCAAACATAATAGTTTCTCATAAAATGGTGAGAGTGTGGGATGGTGGAATGAGAATGTAAAAATGTACAGAAGCATGAGACAATGTTTTTTTTCTTTTGTGGATCATTTTTTGATGTTTTTATTATTTTAAAAGTATTTATATTGTTTTTAGTGTTTTTAGGATAAAATATGCACAAGGTGGGACCATCTAGTCAAGGAAATGTATGCCCTGAGAGTAGAGGTTGCAATAAGACATCTAAGCTGACTGTAATGGCCCAAGATTGCAAATAAATGAGAGCAAGGTTCTTGATTAAACAATAAAGAGCAAAAAATACTTGTCTAAAACTACACCATATGATCCTAGTGGAATGGCTCTATAGAACTGCTACTAAAGATGTTCATAATATTCACGAGACATAATCAAGATCATAATTGGTCAAGGGACAAAAGGTGTTCAAGATTATAACATGTCTTAGACATAATAAAGAATATGGTTTTCAAATAAATCAATCTATAATGGGATGAAGAATGTGTTCAGAATGCCAAGGGTTCAAAATCCTTTACTGTCAAGAAAAATGAAAAGTGGACTAGGGTAGTATAAAATGTGTTCAAGGTAAGATAAAAGGGTGGGATCAAATAATGATAGCACAAGTTACCCCCAAGTCAGGGGTCTTATAGACAATGGTTTAAGGTTGTTCATGCATAGAAATTATTAAGGTGTATAATGTTCATGGGCTCTAAAATTTCTTCACCATAAGCTTTAGCCAATTGGTATGCTCTTAATCCATAGTTCTTTGTGACAATACATAGTGCTAACCAATTAGGCTAAAACTTACCTTTCTTTTTGGGTTCAACATTCATGTTCTTTTGTTTATCTTTAAAAAATAAGTCACCAATCTCAAATTATTGAGGGAGAATGCATTTTTTGTATCTTCTCCATAATTTATTCCAATAAGCCTACAAGTTTTCTAGGGCATCCAAATGCTTACCATCTAGAAGTTCTAGTTCTTTCAATCATGAGGCTCTATAGTCTTTATCATCTTCAATGTGATCTAGTGATATTATTAATGATGCGATCTCAATCTCAACTGGGATGATAGCCTCATTTCCAAAAATAAGGGAGTATGGAATAGCTCTAGCTAGGGTGTGATGATTGGTTCTATAAGCCCAGAGGGCAGGAAAAAGTTACAAATGCCAATTATAGCCAACATCATTAACAATCTTTTTTAAGATGGATATAATGGTTTTATTTGACACCTCAACTTGTCCATTGCCTTAAACGTTATATGGAGTGGACTTTTTTTTCTTGATCTTGAATTTTGTACAAAGATATTTGACATCTTGGTTCATAAATGATCTGCCATTATTGGATACAATATGGGCTAGGATGCCATATTGACAGACGATATGGTAGTGAATGAATTTGGCTATTTTTTTCCTAGTAATATAAGTTAGAGGAGTGGACTCAATCCACTTGGTAAAATACTTAGTTGTAGTCAAAATGTGCTTATGGCCATTTGAAGAGGTTGGGTTAATTTTGCCAATGAGATCAGGACCCCATGTTGAGAATGGCCATAGTATTGTAATCAAGTATAATGGTAAGGAAGATGCATGTATCAAGTTACCATGATGATAACAAGGAACACACTTATTTTTAAAATTACAAGCATCTATCTCCATTTTGGGCTAATAATAGCCTATTTTGAGAAGTTTTTTTTACTAGGACTATACCATTGATATGGGACCCACACATTCCTTTATGAACCTCCTTCAGTGCTAGCTTGGATTCTCTCAAAGATAAATAATAAAGAAGTGTTCCATAATAGCCTTTTTGATAAAGCATGTATCTAAGGAGGATAAAATGTTTTAAGTGATGAAGGAATAGATTTTTTTGGTTGTTGGAAAGGTTGGTAGGAAATACATGGCTATGGAAATAGTTATAAAAATCTTGGTACCATGGTAATTTAGGTGAGAGATTAGGATCAACAATGGTGCATATCCTCTCTAAATATAATATAATATGTGCTAGCTAAAGAATATTTTCAATTAGGAACTGATACTCTTTAGCACTGTCATACATTTGAATCATGGAACAAATTATTGCCATGACATCAATAGATCTATTGTTGACTCAAAAAACTTGCTCAAACTACAGAGATTTAAAATGGGTTTTAAGGTTATCAATAATTGCTTTTAAGGCACAAGCTTATCATCTCTTATTTGATATTGATCAATTGTCTGATTTATGATTAGCTTTAAATCTCCATAGACCTTTAAGCTTTGAATATCCCACTATATGACAAGATAGATCCCTACAACTAATGCCTCATATTTGGCTATATTGTTTGTACACTAGAATTGTATATAGAATGCTTTTGGGTTCAAATCCCCCTATGGCATGATCAAAAATATGCTAGCTCTAGACGCTCAAGATGTGAAGGATCCATCAAAATAGAGTGTCCACTATTTAGCTTCTTTCTTATTCTATCATCATGATATAATCATCTAGAAGGTCAAAGTTGAGGGGTTGAGTGGCCATAATAGGAGCTTCTGCAAGTTGATCTATAAGAACTTGGCCTTTTATTGCCTTATAATTTTTATACTCAATATCAAAATCACTGAGAAGCATAATCCATTTAGCCATGCATTCTTGAAGAGATGATTTAGATAAAAGGAAATTGAGAGGATCTACCTTAGAGATAATAATAGTTTTGTTATTTAGCATATATTATTGCAAAAATTTTGGTGAACACCATAGCTAAACATGACTTCTCAATAGGCATATAATTATGTTCATAGGCTAACAATGTGCAACTTAAATAATAAACCACATGTTTCTTACAATTATCATCATGCTAAGCCAAAAGTGCCCCTAGTGTATGTTCCATGGCTGATATATAAAGAAGTAGTGGCTTTCTTTATATTGGAGGTCATAATACTAGTGGATTGTCCAAGGATGTTTTAAGCCTTGTAAATTCTATCTAATAATCTTCATCCCAATGAAATGTTACCCCTTTCTTTAAGAGATGGGTAAATAGGTGGTACTTATTTGCCAATTAAGAAATGAACCTGCATATAGACTAGATCTTGCCTTGTAGACCTTGCAAATGTTTAAGATTGTTTGGTGGAGGCATTTCCATAATATCATTAACTTTTTCAAGGTTGAATTCAATCCCTCATTGTGATAAAATTAACCATAGAAATTTTCTTGATGTGACTCCAAAGACACATTTCTTAGGATTCAAGTGAAATTTATATGCACGAAGTCTCTCAAATATTATTCATAGAATGCCAAGGTGTCCTAATCTTGTTTATTATTTTGATAGTATATCATCAACATATTCCTTGACAATGGTATGCATCATGCCATGCAAGATGACACTCATTATATGCTAATATGTATCTTTAGTATTCTTCAAACTAAATGGCATGACTTGGTAATAGAATGTCCTGAATGGAGTGGTGAATGTGGTCTTATCTTGATCTTTAGGGGCTATCTTGATCTAATTATAACCAAAAAATCCATCCATTAAGGATAACATTTCATACCCAGCAATTGAGTCGATAGTCATGTCGATGTTGGGTAGAGGAAAACCATCTTTAGGGAATGCTTTGCTGATATCATGGAAATTAGTACAAACACATATGCTTGGGGTATTTTTACTTACTATCACTATGTTAGAAATCCATTTAGATTATTCTAATGGTCTGATAAAATTGGCTCCTAAAAACTCTTCTAACTTGGCCTTCACCAAAAGGGTGATGTGTGGATGTATCTTTCTCAACTTTTGCTTGATTGGTTTATCATTAGGGTGAACACAAGATGATGCACAAATAAACATGGATATAAGCCTATCATGTTATAATATACCCATGAAAATATGTCTATATAATCCTTAAGAATGGATATAATATGTCCACATTCTGCTTCGATAAGGTAATCTCCAAGATAAACAATTATAGGATCCTCATGGGTTCCCAAATTCACTTCTACTATTCTCTCCATAAGGAATTTGGATCCATATTGTAAACTTATAGGCAATGTATGGTCATAATCCTCTACTTCATCTTCTTGTTGTTCTTCCCAAAGATTTGGATAATATGAAGAATCAGAATCTACCTTCTCAGGTAATGGCCAATTGGCAAAAACCTCTAAAAACTCAAGAGCAAGATGCTTAAATATTTGATGTTGTTATGAAGAGATGATTTTAATAGATATATAACTTAGGATAGATGGAATTTCTTTATCCCAATGGGATGAGCAAAATTTCCCACCTGGGAGCACCTAAAACAGGTTTTCACTAAAAGGTGTCTTTTTCTTTAGTTTTTCCCTAATTAACAAGTGCCTCAAAGAGGTTTTCACCTAAAGATATTGATGTTTTTTTCTTTATTATGAACAATAAATTTTTCCTACTCTCAAAATTAGCTATAAGAATTTAATGAAAAATCAAAACCTTGCTTATGATCACGAATGGGGAATGCATCTTGTAGGCCCATGTATTCTGCAATCAATTTTTCATTTTGAAATTCATCAAGTCATATGACCAAATTTTATTGACCCCAATCTATGAGTTTAGGATGGAAGAGTCATAGGTTATAGTGAGGGTTTTCTTTAGATGGGAAGAACCAATGGTAAATATATAATGTCTTGCTTCAGTAATGGAAGCACCACTAGGATGGATTTTTGCTTCAGGATGGGAAGCTCCAATAGGTGTTATAGTCAATATGGCATTTGAATCAAACAAATATGAATTAGGAAGCTCAACAAAAAGGCTATAATGGGAAATCATGTCACTACTAGGAGTCTCATTACTATTCACTTTGGAAGAGTCACTACCAAATGTTATGAGGTCATCCTCTAGTGGTTTAAAAATAAGACCATGATTCCAATTGACAACTCTAGCTAATAACAGTTCTAAAATTCATTGCACTTATGGGCCAAGGCCTTTCTCTATATAGTCAAGATGATCCATTATCTTGTTAGGGATAGGATACTTTAGAATCTAAAAATAATCTAAAAGGCCTTCATAATATAACCAATCCCCCTTGGTAAAAGTCTCTTGATCTTTCTTTGGTGAAATTGTAGGTACAAAAAACATAAGAGGTTTTGGTTGCTTCTTCTTTGGTTACTATTGATGCCTTAAAATTGTGCTTGATTTTAATCAACAACAATGGGAAGTTTCAAGCTGTGGGATGATGCGGCTTGAAACAACCTCCAAATTTTAGAGAAGCTAGTCTCTTCTTTTGTATCAGGTATTGGAGAAAAGGGATAGGAGATTAAACAGAAATGCAAATGCAAGAATTGAAACCTAACTATGGCGATGCACCTGAGTGTAATCCTAATCCTAACCTGAGCACAGAGAAAATATTATATGATTCAATTACATTTAAGAGTAGATAGGTGCATGATGAATGTAAATGATTAGAATAATAGAAATAGAGGCTCACAATAGGGGAGTCTTTTGCTGAGATACAGGTATTGTCAACAAAGGCATAGTGTTCAATCTTCTTAAAAGAACCCTTCAATCACATAAGAGGCACAAAAGTCATGCACAGTTATGTAGAATTTTAGATTCCAAAAAATGAGACAAAAGAAAATAACATTTCTAATCACAACACTAGAAAATCTACAGCATAGACTACTGTGTAAATGACACAGGTAACACCAACCAAGGCATGGAGCTTAAATTTCCTTATTTCATTTAGCCACATAAGGGGCATAGAAACATGCATGATTATATCAACTTTTACAACTTCAAAAAATCAAGATAATAGTAAATGATATTATTGGTCAAAATTACAAGAAGTCTAAACTATCAAAAATCTTCCCCCCCTCTTTTTTAGATTTTACAATCCTTCTAATATAGCCTTAGGTGTCTCCTTTGATTACTCCCCTTTCCCACATGATCTTCTCCATCCCATGCTCACAAGGGAAAAATAGACAGCACTTGCAATGTTGTGGGGGGCTCCAAAAATCTACTAGATGAACTGTTCCATCTACTTGAATTAATTCCAGCTGATTTTCCCTCCATTTCACTTTGCAGCAACAGATACATAAAACACTCTGTTATGTTTGAAATGGGAGAGGACACCTAGTCAATTTTCTAAAAATCCTCCAGGCATCAGAAAATGACACTTGGTGCTCTCCACCAAGTTTATCAAAGACACGTGACCCTCTCCCTTTCCTTGCCTGTGTTGTAGTTTTATTCAGGACTCATAATGGACTCTTACAAATGGTGACACCTAGCAGCTTCCACAGACTTTGAAGTAACTCCTAAGGCCCACCACAATCTTTATTTAGTGATGACACTCAAAGATGATCTCTCAGGCAATGACACATATAGGCTTCCACAGCTTCTAGGAAGATATGTGGCATCTTATGCTTCTCCTTCTAGGTTTATGTGGCATCCTCCACTTTCTCTAGGCATGGAGTAGAGAGGGACCTCAGACGGTGACATGTGGTAGTCTTTACTACACTTTGATACTTAGAAAAATGAAATGATGCCCTTTGGATGAAAGCATTGGACCAAATTCCCATGGATGATGACACGTGGTGGCTTCTTCTACTTCTTCAAAAAGGAAGTTCAGGGCCTCCATAACTGCCACCTAAAACTTTCCACTCTCTCTACTACTTATTTTTTTGAAAGTCTTTGAATGAAAAGTAGATGCTGATATGGGACTCAGATGCTGACATGTGGTGCATTTTGCTTAACTACTACTAGGTACATGGCACGTTCTGTGGTTCTCCCAAAAGTTACAAAAGGTGTTCAGGGAACTTCAGCTGCCTAGCTTCATTTCCCAGAGATTGACACTTGGCAACCTCTGCTCGAATCACAACTTAGGTCAAGAATGAAATGAAAGGAAACAAAAGGGGAAAAGGACCCACACTCAGAGGGTGACACATGGCAGCTTCTGCTACACTTTGATACTTAGGCAAAATGAACTAGCTCTCTACTTCAAAATTATACTACCTTGCTCGAGGTGTGCAAGAACTAAAATTGTGGTGTTCAATTGAGAGTTTGAATGCATCATAGAGTAAAATTTACTCTACAGTTATTGGCGACCATCAGGACTTTTGAGCTTGCTAAAAAATAAAACTCCACCTCTCGCTATATCAAAATTGTGAAAATTACAACTTCAAAAAGGGTCATCAACCAATGTTTAAAACACTTATTCAAAACCAAAGTAGGAAAACAATGGAAAAACAATGCGAAGAAGGGAAACTATTTAACTATAATACATGAGAGACTCAAGTCAATTGAAATGTTTTAAATAGATTCCATTTACAGGAATTTCTTTAGGTTCTCCTTCCATCGACTCTAGCTCGAAATAATTCTCTTGCTTGCATGCATGAATTCTATATGGACCAGTCCATAGTGCTTCAAATTTGGTATGCTGACCTAGCTTAGTGGCCCTTACGTCCCATTTCAAGATAATTGAGTCCACTTCAAAATTAGGATTTGAAGTCCTTTTATCAAAATAATTTTCAACCATTCCCTAGTGCTTGATTAATGAATCATGGACTATGTCCCTCTTTTCTAGAACTTCTAGAAGTTCTATGAGTTTGACCTGCATGGGGCCATTTTCTTCAATCTCAATTTGTTTGATCAGCTAGAGAGCAGGGATTTCCAAGCTTAAGGGAATCACGGTAGACTTTCCATACACCAATTCATATGGATAAATTTTGATCACCTTCTTGGGCATGATTCTATTAGCCCATAGGGCCAAATTAAGCACTTTGTGCCACTCTTTGTGATGATCAACCCTTATACTTTTGATGAATCTTATCAAGTTCTTGTTGGTTGATTCTACCAGACCATTACCTTGAGGATAATAGTTAGATGAATTTTTTAGATATATTTCATGTGTCAAGGCAAAGTCAGATACTTTAAACCCTAAGAATGCTTTAGCATTATCTAAAATGATGGTATGAGGTGCCCCAAAGTGAGTAGTGATATCCCTTAGAAAATCTAGGATCACATTCTCTGTTGCTTCTTCAAGTGGGACTACTTCGGTCCATCTAGTGAAATAGTCTGTGGTAGTCAATATCCATTTGTGACCCGTGCTAGACATTGGATTTATCATCCCAATGAATTCAAGACCCCATTGAGCAAAAGGATCATCCACAACTATAGGACTCAGTGGCATGGCTATGTTCCTCTGCATCCCCACATAATACTGGCAGGATTGACATTTTCTAACCAGCTGATAACAATCTGCAAATAAAGTAGGCCAAAAATATCTTGCCTCACTTATCTTTATGGTTGTGTCTTTGCAAAAAAAATTCCTCCTGATCTTCCATAATGCATTTTGTGTAGTATCCTTTTGGCCTGTTTTACACATCTTAACAATTTCCCATCATAATTTCTTCTAAAAAGGACTTGTTCAATTAAGATAAAATGAACTCCATGTATCCTGTAATACCTCCTCATATTTTGAGGGAGTTCTCTTGGATAAACCCTATTTTTCATAAATTGAATCCTATTTTTGACCCCAGATTCTTGATCAATCTCTTATAACTTTAGCACCATCCTTAGCTCTCCTTCTAAATCTATTCCTTCAGGTAACATCTTTTCCATCTCTTGAGTTATATATTAGCACAATCCCCTACCTCTGACCAGCTTGGTGGGTCTAACCTCTACACTGTATTCAAGGATATTAGTGATCCAATTGGCTCTTTTCTCAGTAATCTCCCCTTCCATGATGTATTACCTGACACTTGGGTGAGCTACAAGTATCAAAATTTTGTTCCCTGATATCAGATGCCTAAATTTCTTGAGGGATTTCACCATGGCATAGGCTTGTCTTTCCACAAAATTATACCTAGTCTCATAATCTCTAAGAGTTCTTGAGAAAAAGGATATTGGGTGCTCCCCCTCCAGCCTATCATTCTTTTGAGTCAGGATAGTAGTAATACTTGATTCCCCTCCATAGACATACATCAGGAAGGGCTTGGAAAAATATGGATTCTTGAGCACTGGGGCTGCTAAGATGGCCTTCTTGCCCCCTCAAAAGCTTGCCTTCCTTCCGTAGACCACTTGAAGGCCAGGTCCTTTTTATGCAAGAGTGTCATTGGTCTGACCAAGCCTACAAAATCAGATATGAATTTACTGACAAAATTGATTTTCCCTAAAAAGGATTGGACTACCTTTTTATTTACTGGAAGGGGTAAGTCCATTATAGTTGTGATCCTCTCGAGATCTATAAAAACTCTTTCCTTAGATACTATGTGCCACAATAGTTTACCCTGAGGTACAAAAAAAATACATTTCTTGGGATTTAATGATATCCCAAATTCTTGACATTTCTTGAAGACTAATTCCAAATGATCAAAATGATCATCAGCATTTTTTGAGAAAATAGTGAGATTATCTAGATAAACCAAGATGACCTTATTTATTAGCTCACCAAAGGCTATATCCATAGCTTGTTGAAAGGTGGCTCCTATATTTGATAAGTTAAATGACGTCTTCGCATAGGCAAATGTCCCCCATTTGGTAGTGAAAGTAGTCTTATACTAGTCTTCCTCAGTGAGCCAGATCTGATTATACCTAGAGAAACCATCAAGTAAAGAAAACCTCTCTGATCCAACCATAGTTTGTAGAATTTATTCCATGGAGGGCAAGGGATAGTGGTCTTCCAGAGATTCTCTATTTAGATCCTTGAAATCTACACACAGTCTCATGTCTCCATTCTTTTTCCTAATTGGGACCAGATTTGATACCCATGCTGAGTGTTTGATTGGGAATATTATCTTTAAATCTAAAAGTTTCTGAAACTTATCTACCATTAAAGGCTCAATCCTTGGATTTAATTTCCTCTATTTCTACCTGATGGGTTTGGATCCTTCAGTCAACTCTATTATATGCTAGATAATGTCTCTATTGTATCCATGAAGGTCATCATAGCTCTAAGCTAACTCTGTCGTATCTCTGACATAATTTAATTAGTTTTTCCTTTTCATTTTGAGTTATAGAATTCCTAACCTTTAGTTTCTTCTTGGCACTCACCTCTACCTCAGAATAGTCTACCTTATCTACCTGAAACCTTTTCTTTCCCAAGCTTACATCTTCTGGGTCAAACAAATTTTCTAAGGTGATCAATCCTTTGGGGAGCTTATTAGTCCTTAATTGAATAACCTGATCACCATATGCCTCTTCAATTTTAGTTTTCAACTAATCTACAAACTCATTTGATTGCTATAAGAAAGAGACTACCTGAGCATCATTTTCAAACACTTGCCAATTTTCATCATTGTCTAGGATGGTTGGTCTCACTATAACTTTCACTGACTCATTGTTAACCAATAGGCCAGTCACTGGGTTAAACTATGAGCCAATTTGAGCCATCTTATTAGCCTTAGTATTTTGACTTTTAGGAATGATTTAAATATTGAAGGCATCAAAATCCTCTATCAAATCCTAAATCCTATGCTGGTAGGACTTCATTCTCACATTCTTGGCCACTGTCTTTTCCCGTATTTGATTCACCACTAATTCTAAATCTCCTCTTACTCTTAGGTTTTTTATCCCTTTTTTATTGGCTAATAGGAGCCCATGTACTAGAGATTAATATTCTACATCATTATTAGTGCAAGCAAATTGAAATCGGATAGCCCTTAAAATTTTATCACCATTTGGAGTAGTAAGATAGATTCCTACTATAGCACCATGTTTACTTTTGGCCCCATCAAAATTCAAAGTCCAAACCTCTGAATCTTGATAAATAGGTGCTTCTTCACTTATAACATTTGGGATCACCTTATCCTCATCAAAAATGACATACGTGCCCAAGCCAGTAGAATCATAGTTCCCATACGGGTCGTTATACATCATAGCCAACAACTGACTATTTTCTTCTTGATCATGCTCAGTCCAGTCACCCAGTTCTTCAACAAAATTCCTTTCTTATTTATTTATCATGGCATGATCTACTTATAATCTTGTTTTTGGCTCATTGGTGATGTGGTCTTTGGATAGTGGTTTAGATAGAATCTTCATTTTTGAACCATATCTGGTTCACAGGATGAGGTGAGACCATTCAACAGACATGTATCCTCCTATTTTTTGTATAAAGTCTCTGGATAAACATAAACCAAAGACAAGAGGGATATCTATGAAAACTATATCCTGGTTGACAATTACATTGGGACATGTGTATAACTGCAAGGGGAGTTATTTTATTCTCCCTATGGTTTGCATTGTTTTGCCATCTAGCTACATAACTCCTTTTGTGAGGGGTTCATAATTTATTTTCAAGGCATTAGCTATTTGTTTAGGCATCACATTTGTGCTAGCTCCTGAATCTATTAATGCATTATGCAGAGGTTTCTTTCCAACTATTAGAGTCAAATAGAAAGGCTTTGGCTTGGATTTACTTACTTGTGTTGCATTATTCACGAAGGCTATTGTCGTTGGAGGAACCAAGTCTTTGAGCTTTTCCTTTCTAGTAGGTCCTCCCTTGGTAACAGCACCTTTGGGCACTGTTTGCCCTTGTAGAGCTTCTTTCAATAATGTCTTTTGCTCAGGGATAGCCAAGATATCCCATATAGATACTTGTGTTGGAGTCCTCTTTAATTAGTCCACTACATTGACTGGCACCAAACACTGAGTTTTTTGGAAATATGAATACCTTGTCTTTTCTTGAATATGGATAGGGATCCCTTGATCTTGTACTAGTTGAGGTACTTCTTGTCTAATAGAGATATTCTTTTTCCCCTAAAATGAAGGTTTATTCTTGACTTGACCACTTGCAATCTCAGGCTACTCCACCATTCTCCTCTTCAACCTGGTATAGTAGTCAGATTACACTACTAGCCTTTAGGAGGTGGATGCTTCGTTTAAAAATATTGTTTCTTCATCCTCAACCCATGAGAATAAAGTGTGTTCTGGGGCTATCTCTTCTTCCTATTGCAAGGACATTCATTGCATTTGAGCCACTAGAACCAAATTCTACATGTCAGGAGATTGGTATGCTTGACTACTACTAGTACTAGCAAACTGGCAATCCATTCTCCTCTGCTCAGCTACCCTTTGCTATAGGTTGCCCCTAGGACAATCTTTGGGTGTGTGAGCATCTTTGCAAGGAAAAGACCAAGCATTATTATCATCCACATAATTATTCTGACCTGAAACCATTTCCCTATTTGAGTTGGGGGGAATGGTTTGTGAGGGTGTGGGAACAACAACTAATTGATATGTTGTTTGATTGTTGGTTTGCCTTGGAGGGCCTTGATACTGGTTTAGTTGGGATGAAAACCTATTCCCTTGATAGCCTTGATAAGGAGGCATAGGGAAAGTGTTCTGCTACCTCTTCATATTAATCAGCGCATTGGAGAATGTCCTTAGCATACTTTTGATATCATCCATCTCAGATAACTGAGCAGGGACCGACTGCTTCACAGATGATGAGGGGTAAGTATACATAGACATAAGGGGGTCTGACGACTTTTGGAACCTCTTAAGGTAAAGGCAAGGAGATTTTTGGGAACATAGGCATGGGAGGCCTTAGAGGTAGCTTTTTGGCATCAATTAAATGATTTTTAGCTCTGACCACAAGGTCATAGGCTGTCAGCAAAGTGTGTCCTCCCAGTGACTGAATCATGATAGATATATCTAAATTTAAAGCCTTGAGATAGAATACTATGGCCATATTAGGTGGTGGTTTAGCTGCAATAGGAATTTTATCCCAAGTTTTCTTGAATCTAGTATTGAAGTCAGTCATGTCCTCTTGTGGTCCCCTCTAAATAGTGATCAATTACTATAACAGGGAAGACTTATCACCCTTCTCTACAAATCTTTCAAAAAATAGATCTCCAAGCTGGTCCCATGTAGAAATGGTGTTTGGGGTCAAAGATCGATACTATTCTACTACCTTTCCTTTGAATGAGGCTGCTAACAATCTTAAGGCCACATTTTGCTCTGTGACACTATGTATGGTGTAGACATCTAATACATCTTGAAGATGCTCCATGGGTGTCTTTGAGTCTTGCCCACTAAATTTGGGTAGAGATTTTAGAGCATTTCTTGGAATAGGATTCCAAACAGCTGGTGGTGTTGGGAGGATTAAGGGGCTACCAGTGTTCTAGCTCACATAATTTCTTGGAGGGACGTTGGTTCCCATGTTTGATACTGGTAGAAACTGGTTAGCTCTTATTGGACTAACTACCAGAGGTGGCAAAAGAATACTTGGACTTGCAACAGATTGTGATCTAGTGACTGGTCCATAGCTCTGACTCCTCATAGCTCTCTGGTTCATGCGGTCTGAAAATTCAAGAGTGATCCCACCGATCATGCTATAAACTGTTGATGCCTTAAAATTGTGCTTGATTTTAATCAACAACAATGGGAAGTTTCAAGTTGTGGGATGTTGCAGCTTGAAACAACCTCCAGATTTTAGAGAAGTTGGTCTCTTCTTTTGTATCGAGTATTGGAGAAAAGGGATAGGAGATTAAATAGAAACACAAATGCAGGAATTTAAACCTAACTATGGCGATGCACTTGAGTGTAATCCTAATTCTAACCTAAGCATAGAGAAACTATTATATGATTTAATTACATTTAAGAGTAGACAGGTGCATGATCAATGTAAATGTTTGGAATAATAGAAATAGAGGCTCACAATAGGGGAGTCTTTTGCTGAGATACAAGAATTGTCAACAAAGGCATAGTGTTCAATCTTCTTAATAGAACCCTTCAATCACATAAGAGGCACATAAGTCATGCACAGTTATGTAGAATTTTAGATTCCAAAAAATGAGACAAAAGCAAATAACATTTCTAATCACAACACTAGCAAATCTACAGCATAGACTACTGTGTAAATGGCATAGGTAACACCAACCAAGGCATGGAGCTTAAATTTCCTTAATTCATTTAGCCACATAAAGGGCACAGAAACATGCATGATTATATCAACTTTTACAACTTCAAAAAATCAAGACAAGAGCAAATGATATTACTGGTCAAAATTACAAGAAGTCTAAACTATCAGAAATCTTCTCCCCCTCTTTTTTAGATTTTACAATCCTTCTTATATAGCCTTAGGTGTCTCCTTTGATTACTCCCCTTTCCCATGTGATCTTCTCCATCCCTTTCTCACAGGGGACAAATAGACAGTGCCTTCAATGTTGAGGGAGGCTCCAAAAATCTACCAGATGAACAATTCCATCTACTTGAATTAATTCTAGCCAATTTTCCCTCCATTTCACTTTATGGAAACAGATACATAGAACACTCTATTATGTTTGAAATGGGAGAGGACACTTAGTCAATTTTTTGAAAATCCTCTAGGCATCATAAAATGACACTTGGTGGTCTCCACTAGGTTTATCGAAGACACATGGCCCTCTCCCTTTCCTTGGCTATGTTGTAGTTTTATTCAAGACTCATAATGGACTCTTACAGATGGTGACACTTGGCAGCTTTCATAGACTTTGAAGTAACTCCTGAGGCCCACCAAAATCTTTATTCAGTGATGACACTCGAAGATGATCTCTCAAGTGATGATGTGTGGAGGCTTTTGTGGCTTTGAGGAAGATACATGGCATCTTCTACTTCTCCTTCTAGGTTTATGTGGCATCCTCCACTTTCTCTAGGGATGGAGTAGAGAGGGACCTCAGACAGTGACACATGGCAGTCTCTGCTACACTTAGATACTTAGAAAAATGAAATGATGCCCTTTGTTTGAAAGCATTGGACAAAATTCCCATGGATGACGACATGTGGTGGCTTTTGCTACTTCTTCAAAAAGGAAGTTCAGGGCCTCTGCAACTACCACCCAACACTTTCTACTCTCTCTACTGCTTAGCTTGTTGAAAGTCTTTGAATGAAAAGTGGATGTCGATATGGGACTCGGATGATGACATGTGGTGTGTTCTGTTTAATTGCTACTAGGTACATGGCACGTTCTGTGGTTCTCACAAAAGTTGCAAAAGGTGTTTGGGGAACTCTAGCTACCCAGCTTCATTCCTCAAAGATTGACACTTGGCGACCTCTACTCGAATCACAACTTAGGCCAAGAATGAAATGAAAGGAAACAAAAGGGGAAATGGACCCACACTCGGAGGGCAACACTTAGCAGCTTTCACTGCACTTTGATACTTAGGCAAAATGAATGAGCCCTCTACTTCAAAATTCTACTGCCTTGCCCAAGGTGTGTAGGAACCAAAATTGTGGTGCTCGACCATGAGTTTGAATGCATCATAGAGTAAAATTTACTCTATAATTACTAAACCTAATTAGGTTTGTTAGGAGTTGGAGAGGTTTGAGGTTTACCAAATGTTTTAGGGGATTTTGGCAATTTTTCAATATGGAGGATGTCCTTTAGATGGTACATAGAAATGCCTACATCTTTACTAATAATATATTTGGCCAGAGCTGCAAGAAATGGATCAGTTGAAGTGGAGGCTAGATCACCAAGATATATATAATTAGATGGAGATGGATGAGAAATGATGCCTTTATTCTTCTTTGTAATGAATTTAGAACTTGGGAAATAGTTATAATTATGAAACTCTACTTCAAGATCTTTGTATTATTGGTATGGCAACTGATAAGTGGGAATAGTAACCTTGATCCCATTATGGGGAAACTTAAGGCATTCATGAAGAGTAGATGGAACTACATGTACCTCATGGATCTAAGGATGACCAAGTATCTTATAAAGAAGCTTAATGTCCACAATAAGATATAATGTGTGATGATAAATAGACCCTACCATGACTAAAAACCAAATTTACCAGATGACTCCCTCTCAATGTTCTCATAAGCCTTGATTGTAATATTCTCTAGCTGAATGTCTTTGTCCATGTAGCCCAATCATTGCACAAATTTAAGAGATATGATGTTTAGCACTGAACCATTATTTATAAGGACCCACTTGATCTTTTGATCCATACTAATTATCTCAATGTATAGTGGGTTATTATGGTTTGGGCCAATGGTGGGCATGTCCTTTCGATCAAATGTGATTTGCCAAAATGAAGACAAATGTCTAACTAGGTTCTAGAATTGATCAAGGTTTATATCATTAAGCATAATAGACTCTTGAAAAAGTTTGTTGAAGATGGTTCTATAGACATCAACTGTTTGTAAGAATTCTAAAATAGAAATTTGTGCAAGGGTTTTATCTAATTGATCCGTTATACTATAAGGCACTTAAATTGTGGATTGAACTAGTTTAGTCTTTGTTGAGATAGTATTCAGCTTTGAAAGTATTGACACAATGTTTTTCATTGGGTTTATGGAAAGAAGTAGGTGAATGGGTATAGATGGTAATTCATGAGCATCTAGTTGTAACTACATAACCTAGAGGTGGAAAAGATTCATTATATTTAGAAGAGTGAGGCAAAGGGCCTTAAATGGTGCCTTGTGGGTGATTAAAAGTATTGAGACAATTTTGGGTTAGTGAGGAGCCTTTATAATTAGAAGAATGGTACTATTGTTTAGGATTAATAACCCATGATAATAGAGGAGCAACATGATGATGTGAACTCAACATGGTATTACTAGGGGGAGAGGGTGTTGACCCTATAATTATGGGTCTCATGTTATGAGGAACATGAGATTAGCCACACAGTGTTATAGCACTAGTGGCAATATGGGTTGAAAAAATGCATCCCATAGTATTATTATAGTTTTAAGGGACATTATTATAATACATATTATTAGTGTGGGCATTATGATATTGATTATGCTCATTATGATTCTAACCTTGTTGTTGGTTCTGATTTTGCCACTATCCTTGATTGTGACCATTTTGATTGTTCCTTGGTGGTGGTGGATCATGTCAAGGAAAGGGGTCTTTGTAGATTCCCATATCTTAATTTGTGTCCTGATTAGGGGCCAACTTAATTTCTAGCTCACCATTTTTAATAAAGTCCTCAATAATATGTCAAGGAAAGGGGTCTTTGTAGATTCCCATATCTTATAAGGTCTCTTGTGTCTTTAACTATTCATTTAGATTTCCTTGATCTACTATGGTAATGTTCTCATTTAATAATTTTTGTGTACTTTCAACCACATCTTCATGTTCTTTTAAAGAATTATTGTGAATTAAAGTGGTAACTAGGGAGTCAGTTAATTCTACAATAAGTTGATCTACATATCGTTGACTTATTATCTTGATCTTAGCTAAAATATCTATATTTGTGGGTCTTGACTCTATTTTTATTTCCTTTCCTTTGTTAGAGGAATAAGGTATGTTCATTTATGCAAAATCTTGTTATTTCCATCATTTTTATCCTTCTATAACTAAGTAACACAATTGTTTTATAGGAAAATCAGAAGGTTGTCTAGCATCTAATTCTATCAATCTAAGAAGGGATTCATCTTGATCTTTTTGGGGTTGATATTCATTGTAATCATCTATAAATCCTACTATTATGGGGATATCATCAAAAATAATGGGGTTTTCTTGACCATCATAAAATTTCTCATCTTCATAACTAAGGCCATAAGAGGCCCCACTATGAGTGAACCTTTGAGTCATGTCTAAAAATAGCTATTCTGTGTATTGACTAACTTTGGACCAATGTTTGGCAACTAATCAAAGTATGCTTTAGCTCTCTTTTTTAGACAAATAACCAAGGTACCAATGAGACTATAATGGAGGGTGGTTTGAAACCATTCATAATTTAGAAGATTTAGTTCATGAGTTTACTCAACCTTTGGTAAAGTTAAAATCATATAGATCGAAAGAGAGTAAGGTAACTCAAAGAACCAAGGTGAAAACTAGTACAACGATGCCTATAACTTTGTGATACACCTACACTACAAAAGCTAGCTTCAACTTTGACAAGTTAAACCTATAGATTTAGAGGAAAGCTCTCTGGATTACAAAGAAGACAAAATGAACTAAGCAACTCAAGATGTAAAAACATACATGAATTACTAAGTATAAAGCTATGACTAAATAGGTAGCACAATGTCACCACATGATTCTAGTAGGATAAAATATGTTCTAGGACCTAAAGCATAAGCGATACACAAGACAAATTGAGTCCACCAAGATGATAATGTGATTTTAAGTCTTAATAAATGACCTTAAATCCAAATAGAAGATTAAACCCAAGTTAAAACAAGCTTTGTGCACAAATGGAGAACCCACTTTGAGTTTCAATTTCAAATGTGGATTATAAATGAAGGATTTAAACAAATTGGGTAAAATATCTAGACTCAATTGGGTGGCATGACTGCACCAAAGTGGATGACATGACACAAATATTTTGATGACAATTTGAACAAGAAAAAGATGAATTTTCCATTTGGACAGTGTAACGCCTCCCTTACTCAAGAAAATTGAGGACAATGTGATTTGGTTAAGTTCATTGAGTTAACAAGTTGTTTTAGACACAAATCAAGACCAAGTAAGATAATGACAAAAACAAATGTCTTAAGTCTAAACTGACAAACGTATGGCAAAGTGGGGTTAACTAAACTAGAAAGGTTTTGATCATTCTAGGGGAATCAATTGCATAATGACTTTCACACCAAACAATACAAAATAAAAACATGTATTTTGGGTCTATATCACTCAGCTTGTTGAAAAAAGGTCTAGTCCTTTTTTCAACCACTACATCCTTATGTTTGCTCAGTGTAGTGTAAAGTCCAAAGTATCACTATGTCCCATGTGCAACTCCAAAGGAGTCAAATGAATTTAATGTTAGGAGGTAAAACCCTAGGTTAAAGATTCACTAAATAACTCATGGGAGGTAATGGCATTCCCCTCACAAGCCAAGTTTACATGAAAATAAAGAAAGCATAAAATATAAAGACTTTAGGGTCATTTTCAAGGTCACCCAAACTTTGATGAGTTTTTGAGGAGTGTTTTAGATGATATTATTTCTAAGCCTTGGACTAGGCTACTTGTAATAGGAATGGAACTTTTGATTCCAAGGGTTCTTTAAAGGGGACAAATGAAAGAGCATACATGCAACATTCCTCTTTTTTCCAAACAAAATCTAACTACACAACTATTACAAATAAGAATTGACAAGTGTGTTCAATTTTAAACCTAAATGAAATGTTTAGTGGTGTTCATTTGACCCCTTGATCTTAGTTGTAAACTTTGAAAACATTCATCAAAACATCTAAATTCTTTGCTAAACACCTAAAAAAAAGTTCCTAATTGACTTTTTAGCATGCAAGAGGTGATTTAAACATGTTTTTATCAAATCAAAATCTTATTCCTATAGCAAAATTATCAGCATGTCCTTTAGATTTGAAGCTCTTTTGAGTTTGAAATAATAAACTTTGGAAAAGTATCTCTCAGGTATGTGTTTTTGGAAAAACACAGTGATTGACATCGATTATTACCATAAATGTCAGTTACTCTGGCTAGCTGAAATCTAATCGATGTCAATTTTTTTGATCAATGTCGATTAAGTAGGTAACTAATGTTAGTATTTATGTTGATGTTGATTACTGTGTAAAAATTGTGGTAACCAAAAATGGAAAAATAAAGCTAGAATATCAATTTTCAAGAGTTTTAAGAGATCAAATAAATATTTTAGACTTGAAAAATGATCTCCTTCATGTGTAGGATGTGTCTAGTCTTATAAGGCATGCCAAGATGTAGAG
Source organism: Torreya grandis (assembly GCA_037957365.1). Classification (NCBI taxonomy): domain Eukaryota; kingdom Viridiplantae; phylum Streptophyta; class Pinopsida; order Cupressales; family Taxaceae; genus Torreya; species Torreya grandis. The sequence goes on from JARHVA010006291.1 coordinate 149,250, forward strand.
AGGATTGAAAAGCAAGTTAGTCAATCATTATTCCATAAATAATGAAACATTCATAAATAACTAACTAACCAATACTATATATTCCTATGGGAACTACAAAGGATAGCAAGAAATAAATGAAAGAAATCAACACCATATTACCTTCCCAAATGGATTCACCATACCCATGTGGCTCAAAAACATGATTTCCCTTGATCCAGCATCCTTGTCTTTGTCAACAATGGTGGTAAGCTCCTCTAATGCCTCAATAACACTCCATATAACCTAGGCTCTTGATTGTAAACCACTAAACTAGTCTATCAATGAAGCTTTATGGAAACAATTTATCATTATAACTTTGCAATATTCAAGATTTGAAGATATTTGAGAATAATAACCTTGTACCAAAATAGCTTAAAAATGATGTTCATGGCCTCTCTATTTATAGATTTTTGATATTTGTCAAGATCAACCATGAACATCCATCTCAAGATTGAGATGTGTGGCCATAGATAATCCTAATATTTGGAATAAATCCATAAATATATTCAAGATAAATAAGTATTAAAGAGGCATGGGAGGGTTTAAATAGGCATGGGTGACTGATAATCTTGATATTTGTGACATTTATGGCATAGGGATGTGTTCCAAAGAAATGATGTCACCTGATGATATAGTTAATAGGACTCAAAAAGCAATATTTAGCAACTCTCATGAAAAATCCACTTAAGCTCTTGATTTGGATTAATTAACCTTAAACAAAGTAAATCAACATTTGTGTAATTATTCAAAAATTGGTTCTCAATTAATCAAAATGGTTATAAAGTCATATTACTAGGTCATAATTTGACTAGAGAGTAACTAAAAGGTGATGTTAGATGCGTTGGAGCTATATTACCATTTAAGATGTTTCTAATTGCAAATAACAAAGGTACGTGATGTGTACCAATGAATTAAAAGAAAAGACTGATCCAGAGTACTAAAGGGTGAAAATGTCATTTTGACTCGAAATGATCTAATCAAAGTTAGTTGGCCCATAAATTAAATTGCCTTATTTAGGGATACTTTGACCTAAATTGGCACTTGTAAACAACAAGTTTGAACCATTTAGGATGTTTTATAGATTTTGACCTAAATTTCACATTTGAGTGCAATTCACGTAAGATTAACAATTTCAACACAAATGGTGTTAGGAATTGGATGTCTACACATCCCTCCTTAAAAACTAATAACTAATAATTAAAAAATAATAACCAATCAGACTTCCTATTTCAATTCGGTATATTTCACATGTTATTACATTGTTATATCTATCTAGGCATACCCCTATTGATCTAATAATCTCTCATTACAAACCATCTTATATCTTGATATATCTTATCGATTATAATTGCTATATCATTTATCATTATAACATAACACACTTATAGGGATATTTCTTCTAAGGGTAGTCATTATAAGGTCTTCATTCCTACCCTTAAAAGAGGGGGTAACAAACAGGGGGTTTTTCATAGAGTTTAGATCTCTTAATAGTCAAAAATATAGCATTTAGAACACCTAGAACAACAACTAGGCATCAAACTAATTAGAATAGACCAGATAGATAGTGAAAATGTTAGAATAGTTACCATATTTGGCCTAAGACAGTAACACAAAGATTGGACTATAGAGTTGGTTATACTACTATCTATTTTTGGTACTCATATCCAAATAGTAGAAAATCCATACTTTACAAAAGTAGATAGAAAAGTAGGTTCAACTATAGTTTTGCATAGTTAGACCAATTCAAAATTAGTAGTTTTCAATACATTTTTACTCAAATAATCCAAATATAGTGGTCATTATGCATAACATGATGGATCTCACTTCTAGTTTTAGATAAGTTAGTTGGTATAACTTTCATATCAGAATCCATGTTTTAGACACTAGTGATTGGGGCCAATGTGCAAGACACATTTGTTTTTTCTCTTTCTGAGTTCAACATTACCTAGGCATTCTTAGTAGTTGTGTACCTTATTCCATCTATAGGTGTTTATAATCATTTTAGAGTGGCTTTCATATAATCCTAGTATGCCATTTTTAGATTGGCTTTTATAAAAGCCTAATCTCCATCTTTCAGAGTGACCAAGAGTGGTCTATTTTCTAGCATACATTCAAATATCCACACCAACATTGATATATCATAGTACATTTAATGGATTTAAGATCCATCTCATACAACACACATTTCATACTAGTATCAATTCATATCTTCACTTCACAGGGAAATAATGGAGCCAAAAGAATATCTAGCCTTTGTATTATTGAGCCATCTACTCAAAGGGATTGGAAAAATGGTCCCAACATCGATTATCACATGTATGACCACCTAGCTTCACTTAGTTGGTGATGATAGACCCAAAGGATTAGCCTTTACATTCTTGAGCCACTCTTAGGGAATTGAACACTCAGCTCTATTTGTGATATTAATCTTGGTATAACACATACCTATCATCACTCAAACACACAATGGGTTTTGTATTGGTTTGCATACCTGGTGAGGTATATTTGTTCATTTCTCTTCCTCTCTCTTACCTAGATTTTTACGTTTTTATTTTTGATATAGCATATCTAGTAAAAATTGATCTACTCTTTGTTTTATTATAGATTCATACTTTATAGTGTCCTATCTCTATGCACACCTAACATCATATAACTTCATGAGCTTCACCCTTATAGGTAAGTTTAGGTACACTTTCTATTTTTCCTTTATCCTAATATTTCTCTTTGTTACATCACTAGAATAAAGAGGGGGGGGAATGTAGTCATATAAAATGCAAAAATTTGTAACTTGATAATGGATAATGACACCCAACCCTTAGGTTCCTCTTGCTTGCTCTCATAACCCTCATGGGCATCTTTTCACTAATTCTCAATCATTTATAGCCAAACTTGATCTCAAATAAGCTAGACCCCTTTTTCCATGACTAATCCATCCCCCTAGGTCCTATCAGCTCAGGATAATAGCACCATACTTGGACTATAGCATTGGTACCACTCTTGTCTATTTCGATGATCTTGTTGAAGTGCGATTTTGGCCCCAATGATCAATTCTTTCCATTTACCCATCCTTCTCTTTATCGGCCTAACTCAGGCACATTCAACCCATGACCAATATATCCCTATAAAATCTAATTAAAATATCATTTAGAAAGGGTTGGAAAATATCACTAAGCAAGCAAGACTACTCAATAAATCTTTCTTATTCTCTACATACAACTAGCCAATATACTTATACGCTTATTAAAATCCTTACACCAATCCCTAGACACCTCAAGTACATCTAGTTTAGTATTTTCATATTCATACACTTAATTCACAAAGCATATCAAGTGGGAGAACTACATATGGCTTGATCCCTCTTCAAAGTATTCGTATGTAGGCATCATGCCCACAAAATGGATATGGATACATGTTAAGTGAATCTTACAAACACTAACCCCCCCTCTTTCTCAGAACTGGTTAAAGCACAATGGAAGATAGGGTTTAAAGAAAAAATATGCTCTAAATGGAGCTCTACAGACTTCTAACTATTGAAACTTCATATATAGGGTTACACAGACCTAGTGAATAAAAAATAAAAAGATTATATCTCTATGACAATAGTAGTAGAGGTAGACTAAAACACTTCTGCCACTCTTGTCCACTTTTGGTTCTCCTATCCAATCATAAAATGAAGCTCAAATCTTAGTCTTGCAAATGAATATCAAGCCCTATCTCAGCTGTATCAGTTAGTTTCCAACTAAGTATTATTTTTATCACTTATTATTATTTTTAGAAGGGTCAAAATTACAATCTAATTTATAAAAATTAGTAGCTTAATCATTGCATATTTATTTATTTATTTTACTACTCAGACACTTTAACTAGATTAGGAATAATACACAAATATTCTAAAAATTATTAAATCAATGTTCTAAAAAATGAGAGATTGGAAATTCAAATGAGAAAACTTGCAATGTTTTATAATGATTTGGAATATAAATTTGTCAATAATTTTTCAAATGCAACCTCCTCCTATTTATACTTTTTGGAGGCCCCTGATTTATGGATCCAATCTCTATCCATTGAGATAAAGGTATATGCCTCTTTTTAAAGCACGTAAACCAACATTAAAAGGATACATAACAATCCCTTATTTTTTCTCCTTCAAAGTGGGGCATTTCCCATTGATCAAAGGAATAATTTAAACCTTAGGGTCAAATTCATTTTGAAAATCTATGTATTTAGGCATGGATAATGTTTATCACATTTTGAGTGGGATTTAATCCCACATTAATTGGGAGAGATTTAATCCCTTGTAAAGTGTAACTCATCCCAATCTTGTATAATATCTTGGGGATGTTGTGGATGCTCCAAATGTGAATATTTCATTGGTCCATGTGTCAAGATTCCATTAGACAATATGGCCATGTCCAGTCATCATGTTGTCATTAGTAATTCCCCTTATGCATATATTATTACTTGTTTATTACCATCTTCAACCAGCCATAACTTTCTCATAATGAGTCTATTTGAGCCCATTAAAAATGTGTTTAATTCATATTGAAAAAGTATTCAATGTGATTATGGTATTAGGAATATTATAGACTGTATGAATGTGTCAAATGTAGAGATACTCCTATATCACATCTCCCCACTAAGATGCTTTTGGTCTACCAAATGTCTTCTTTTATAAAATAATTTCTTCTTGAAACTCATCAAGTGACTCAGGAGAAAAATCAATATAAAAAATACTCTCACTTTTATTCAAGATCATAAAAGGTGTATATCTCTCTCTTAGAAGCTAAAAAATGCTAATCTTTATCTCTACTAGATGAATTTCTAAACTCTTAGTGTTTGGATTTTTTCCTAGTGGATTCTATTATAAATTTCATTATACTCCATGTAGGCTAAGGTGAATATCTTCTCTTAATATATGCTTTTTACTTTCTCCTTGTTCTTCAACATTATCAACAAGGGAAACTATGTTGCATATTAGGTGATGTTATAACAGGTCATCACTTATACAATTTGCCCTTCTTGGGGTCTTAAATGAAAATTAAATGTATTAAAAACATTTACATTATTTAGGTCTTATATGAAACATAAATTTATTAAAAACATTGAAATCATTTCAAAAATTTCAAATGTTACAAACATTTCCAAAACTTGGGTCTTACATAATATGCATACATATAATTGTACATACATACATTGAAAGAATATATTTCAATGCCATAAAATTAATTCCAACATAAATCCATAAAACAATAGTGGTTTAATTAAGTACTAATCACCATGGAAGAACATTTCATGTTGATGCCACTTTGTCTCCCTCTTGGAAAAACACCTTGGTTCATGAGCATGCTAATGGTGTTTATTAACATGTCTACTATTATCATACCTTAAAACATGATTTAGAGAACATTTGCTTGGATTTATTTCTCAATGAAGTGTCTCTCTACCCATCTTTCCAAATATTGTAATAAGTGGTAGGAAAAATAAATAAAATAATTCAAAATAAATAATGATACAACCTCTCATAATAGGTTGCCCATGATTTACTTCTCATCATCAATGGTTGCTCCAGTTTCACTCTAAATGAGGGATCTACCTCCACAGATTCTCATAAAAACAAGATTATTTTCCTTAATTCTTATTCAATAATGGAAACATAAAAAGTGATTTTTGAGGTGCTTTAAGCAAGCCAAACAAAACATATATATGTAAATATGATATACATTTTTTATCGATCGAATCTAATGCATGCTTCTCTTTGGGTGGATTCCTTTTGGTAAGACCTTACTTAGATAGATGGGATTATTCATGGGATACATTTTGGACTATTAGTGCTTAACCAACTCTTTCATCTACTACCTATTGATTTTTGGGTGCTTACACAACTTATTTCTTGCTTATATATGCTTCTTTCTTATGGTAGGTCTCCTTGAAAATCTTTGGATAGATTTGTTGATGAAGTTTCCAATATTTCTCAACCTAATGGCCACTCATTATTACAATGAGTGAAATAAAATTTTGCCATTCTCTTGTATGGATGGTTCTTCTTCATACCATGTTTTGAAGAGTGATATTTACAACTAGTTTCTTTTTTTCTAAATGACATGATATTCCTTTATAAGGACTTTCTCTCCTGACACATGGACACATAATGGCTAATAGATCCATAAAAATTACATGGTATTCAAACCAAATTATTTTCATTACAAGATCATTCTTTCCATTATCAAAATAGACATTGGAATATTTATATTTTCCATACCTTGTAGATTTATCCTCTAAGCAAGTTTCACGAGGAGAAAATATATGATATACCTCCTCAGAACTTTTATCTCTCTATGGAGATGTATTTCACTCTTTATGTGGAAGTGGCTTGGTCTTTTTTCTTGAAGCATATCTTGTTTCAATTACTTTGGAGCATTATACAACTTTTCATTTTCCACTAGTGTATCCCAAACTACATATTGAGGTTTTTCCTTAACTTGTATGAGATTAGTTATCCCTTGAAATTTTATATCTTTCCATTAAAATCCATTTTGGTGAGTATCTTGTAGCCAATACCTTAAGTATATTTCTTAAATTCACCAAAATAAGCATATCTATTTTTATAAAAATATAAATAACATGGTGTGGTACTTATAGTAGTATGAGATGTTCTCCTTAGATTAGTAATATACACATAAAATTAAGTTTTATTACTATTAGATTCAAAAAATAAAACATTTTCATCTAAATCAGAAGGAATTTCAATATAAGGAACATTATTAGCTTTCTTAGCTATATTATCCTCAAGTGGATTACCTAGCACATAGGAATATGATGACTCACTAATGATTTCCTTAGATAGTTTAATGTTCTATCCTTACCAAACTAGATCATGAGTGTGATCCTAGTCATCTTGACTCCATCTCCTAGTATAGCATGAATTACCTATCAAGATGCTATGCACAATCCTCCTAGGATGATTTTTTATGTCTCCATTAGGACTATGTTGAGAATGATTGTATATAAGAAATATCATTCTATATATAATCTAAAAATATATTATTCTATTACTATACCCAAAGTTTCACCATCGATTATCCCAAATGTCTTGGCATAAGGCAATGGAATAGTGGCCAGTCTCAAGTGTTATACCATGTCTCTTGTGACATAACTGGCTCCAATGTTGTAGTCAAGAATAAATTGCATATATAATGAATTAAAGATATTTGGAAGACTCTATCTACATCTAATCTTGGAGTTTAGTATAAATTATGGGGGTTCCATTGGCAATGACTATCATACTATTAGTTTAGATGGTTGACCATCTCTACAAATGATTGGTGCCTTTATATGCTCCTCAATTATTTACCTAAATTGATGAGGTTCTTGATTTAGATGAATAAAATAACACTTTTTAACAATATTCACATATATAAAATAAATACCATATACTTACATAGTTTATGAGTCTTCAAGCCTCCTTTGAGTCCTTTTCTTTTACTAATGCTCTTCTTGTAACTCCACATGCAGAGCATCTATACTTCTAGTTAGCTTATTAAGTTTCCACTCTTTTTTGTGATGATATGATGTGATCATTTTAATAATGGTGCTTAACATCATGTTAATAATAATTTAAATCTACATCATGTAATAGGGATCCACATCCAAACTATAAATTATATAGATGGAAAAATATTAACATAAAGTAGAAACTAGTTAGCAAATCCCTAGGATAAATTACTCTTATACCAAACTTGATCCTAAAATGGGATAAAAACAAATTGAATTAGTTTCACCATTTTTATGGATACTTAATATTTTCTCAATTTTTCATAATTAACTTGAAAAATGGCATAAAAATAATATTCATCTTTTAATAACTCTGAATATATAAAACACATATTTGTAAAATTAAAGATAATAAACATGAAAATTTGATAAATGGAGTTCACCCAATAGAGATACATCTCGAGGTTTGATAAGACACAAAATTATATATAAATGATGAAAAAATAAAAATAAAATTCTTACATCCATTCTACAGATACAACTTCTTCTAATATGTTGAAACTCATTGAATCTATAAGATGATGAGTTTTTTAGAACAATATTTTCCTTATTGATCTTATTCTCAATACTCTTCCTTGATTCTTATACTTTATTTTTCTAACAAAGGAGAGCTTATAAATTTGGATGAGAAATCTTGCGATTTTTTGAAATGATTTAGAATGGAAACTTGACAATGATTTTTCCAAATGCAAATTCATCTTATTTGTACTATTTAGAGGCCCCTAATTTATGGATGCAATCTCTATCCAAGGAGATAAGGGTTTTTGACTCTTTTTAATACATGTAAACCAACACTAAAAGGATACATGAGAATCCCTTATTTTTATCCTCTAAAGAGGGGTGTTTCCCATTGATCAAGGCATAAGATAAGCCTTGGGGTCGAATCTATTTTGAAAATCCTTATATTTATGCATAGATAATGTTTATCCAATTTTGAGTGGGATTTAATAACACATTAATGGGGAAATCCTTACTCCCTATAAAGTGGAATTTGTCCCAATCTTGGATAATATCTTGGGGCTGTAATGGATGCTCCACATGTAAAGTTTCCTTTGGTCCACTTGTCAAGATTTAATTGGATCACTTAGCCTCATCCAATCATCATGTTTCTATTAGTACTGACCCTTTTGCATAAATTTTTACATGTTTATTACCATTTTCAATAGACCATCAAATTTTCACAAAGTCCATTTGAGCCCATTCAAAATGAAATAGATTCGTATTGATAAACTATTCAATGTGTTGATGTTATTGATAATATTTAATACCATATTAATGTGTTGAATGTGGAGATCCTCTTAGATCACTCTATTTGATGTAACATTTCATCAATTTTTAAAGTTACATTTCTCACTTTGTTTTATACCTTTAATATATCAATAAGTTAAATATGTGCATTGTGTTTTGAAGGGTCATGAAAACTATTAACGATAATTTGAATTGTTTTCCACTTTGAATTTTATTTTTTCATATAATTCTAATTATTCTTATATGAATTCAAAATGATGGAAGTTTTCATTAAGGTTTTTTTGGGGTTTCACTTTAGGCAATGGACCCATTGTTAAGTATGATGCCAATAAGGGTGCTTGAGTTATATTTTTATACTTAATTTAGTTTATTTATGTTGTAATTTATTTTAAATGAAATGTATGTTGACTATGATCATGCATATATATAAATAATAATTAAATGATGGAATCCTCTTCAATTTTATTTTTATGTATTATTAATTAGTATACATATTTATATTTTAACAAAAAATAATATTAGTTCTTTGCAAGAGACTAGTCATCCATGTACGTCAACATCAAGAAAGAATAAGTGTTTGTTGAATCCTCATCCAGCTGATTAGATGTTAGATTATAATTATGATAAAATAATCAAAATTATAAAAAAATAAAAAGGTAAATTATTTGATGATGTTTATAATGAAAATATTATGTTTGTATTATCATCTATGACTAGTGAACGTAGAAGTTATGTAAAATCTAGTCAAAAGAAAGAATGGGTTGATGCTATGAAATTAGAGGTGGATTCAATTAAAAATAATGGTACATGGAAATTATTTCCAAATTATTTTAAAAAATATGTCATCAATAAAAATTTCTTATACAAGAAAAAAGTTAAGAATGATGGTATAGTTGACAAGCTAAAAACTAAACTAGTTGCAAAATGATTTGTACAAACATACAGGTTTTACTATAATGAAACCTATGTCCATGTGGCATGTAAAGATAATATAAGACTTATCTTTGATGTAAAATGATGAAAAATACATCAAATTTATATCAAAATTTCATTCTTAAATGGAGTGATTGAAGAATAAGTATATCTAGGACAGCCACAAGGTTTTGAGGTAAAGGGAAAAATAATTTTGGGTATATATGTTAAATAGGGCTTTTTATGAGCTAAAACAAGATACAAGAGCTTGGTACTCAATAATTTATAATTTTTTATTTTATCAAGGATTAATATGAAGTTAAAATGAACCATCTCTTCACATACAAGCATTTATTTCTTTTTTATATGTTTGTCTCTATGTAGATGACTTGATATTTACAAGTAGATCAATGGATATGTTGAATATATTCATGAAAGATATGAAGTCATAATTTGAGATGATTAGTATTAAATTATGAATTAATTTATTGGAATGGAATTCTATCAAAATAAAGAGGAAGTATTCATTTTTCAGGACAAGTATGCCCAAAGCATGCAAAAGAACTACAATCTTCAAGATTCAAGGCCCATGAACACTCTAATTGCAAGTAGAGAAAACATAATGAGGGAATATATAATTACTTATGATTATGAAACTAATATTATAATAATTTTTTGAGGTTTCATGTATCTCAAATGATAAGACCTGATATCAATTATGAAATCTCACTAGTTTATATATTTATGGGTAAACCCTCACTCAAGCATTTACAAGTAATGAATAAAATTTAAATATGTAAAGGGTAATTGTAATCATGGAATTAATTTCAAACTAAAAATTTAATTATATCTCATTTTGTATACAAATTAATATTAGGGAGGATCTCCTAATGATAGGAATTCAACTTTAGATTATTGCTTCACATTGGGAAGTAGGTTGGTTTCTTGGTCTTCAAAGAAATAGGCTACAAGTGCATTATCCTCTACTAAAACTGAATCTACAACCCTTAAATCAGATTTAACATAAATATTATGGATGAATTAATCTTTGGTTATTTCATATAATCTAAAATCGATTTTACGCAAATAATTTGTGATAACAATAGGACAATACAATTATCCAACAATCCAATTTTCCATGATATAACCAAGCACATTGAACTCAAACATCATTTTTTTAGAGACTTGGTCAATGATAATTTTTTTCATTAATTATGTGATAATTGAATATGATTTTTATGATATTATCATCTAATTATTTTATAATTAGATTCATGGAAGCTTTAAAGAATGATAGACATTTCACCTCTTTGCATCAAAAGGGGGAATGTTGAGTATGATCCCAATATGGGCACTTGATTTATAATTTTAAACTTAATTTATTTCAGTTTATTTATGATTTTATTAAAAAAAATTATTCTACATATCTCTTAAATTATTTTATTGGTCATTTTCAACACTTTCTAGTGATTCTCTTAAAATTACTTGGAACTACTAGTTAATTCTAGTTAATTGTCTAAGTACTCAAATGATTTCCCAAGAGGCGGAGCAGACATTTTGTGTTATTTAAGTGAAATTAAAGTGTATTTAAGTCAATTAATATTTTATATAGAATTTAGGATGTTGTATTTTGGTAAGTTAACTGATTTGGTGACTTGTTGAGGAAGACTTATTGCATGTTGACCTTCTCCCAAATGTGAGTCAACGTTGTTTACTTAAGACTAATTTTAGTTGTGTTAGATTATATTTTAAGAAGTAAAAGTATAGATTAACTAGTTTCTAAGTAAATTTATTAATTTATTTTTTACTTTATGCTTAATTGATACATAACTTGTGGTGCAAGTTATTTTATAATAGGCTTGTTTTCTCCTTTATTTTATTAATAAATAATTATGCGCAAGTGTTGCACAATAATTATTTTTTTAAATTCATGTTACATATTTTTATCTCTGACGTATTTATATATTTATTTTAAAATTAAGACAAAAAATCACTTTTTTATTTTTAAGTTATTCAGTACAAGTTTTGGTTGACAATTTCACTTACAACACATCTAGTCTAACAACGACTAATTATGAGACAATTTTGTTGCCACATAGTTTCAATTTTAGATAGAAACAAATATTATTTTTGCTACATATAATAATTAAAAAAATTAATCCATGTAATAAAAAATAAATAAAATATAAAAATAAACATCTATATTGGGTAGTTGAAGGTTTTCATGAGAGAAATGTAATTTTAATTTCAGCACCCTCTTGCATTGTGATTAATATTAAAAAACACATCACAAAAAATGCATAAAAAACCCTAAAATTTCTAGGAAAAAATAAACACATACCTATGACCGTGATGTAAGTTTGAAATCTTGGAGAGGTTGTAGGGAGACAAATAAAACACACACCCTCCTTCTTCAAAATCATGACCAATATTGAAAAATGAGGTGCAAAATATAGGTTTGGTTATGATAGGTTTTTTTATGGTGAAGGGCATACACCTTATGGGTTTGGTAATGACCCAAACTCATGCTTGATTTATTTTTTTATTTGATAGGGTAAATGCTTTTTGAATCCAAAGCTACAAACCAAACAAGTGAGGGTTTTGATAGCTTATCCCATAACCAAAAACATCAAGAGGGTTTGAAGGATCCCAAAACCTAAATAGAAAAAGTTGGTAACCAAAAAAATCATAATAACGTCATATGCAGCCAAAATATAAAGGGTTTTAAATAAGGGTCTAAATACCAAGTGCATCAAGATATTAGCAAAATCACAATAATAACACATGCGTCTACAAAAATTCAAGCCTACCACCCTTTATCAAAACTTCTTGAAACTTACACAAGAAATTATCCTCTATACTATACAAATAATAAGAGCATATTTAATTTGAAAACAAGATCTCATAGAGATTTTGGGGCATCTCTAGGGGGCCTTCTAGTGAAGCAACCCAACAATTATCTTCTAGTGAGGCATAGGTTTATCCAACCATACATCGAAGTGAAATAACCTTGTAATAGATCTATCTAATTATAGATTGAAGTACATTCAGAAATAATTCTTTCAAGAATAAATTTAACTCCTTTATAACTCATCATTTGGAAATATTGAATCGGGTTCACTCATGGACTAAGGACCTATTTTGTAATAGAAACATTCACATAAGTTCCACATATCCTCTGCCAAAGCCATTATAGGACATTAGACAACAATTGATCAAATTTAATAGACCACAATGATGCTAAAAAATGGAATCATTAATGAAGAATAAACCTAGATTAAAAACAAATATTGGAACAACTACAACACAACAAATAACTAACAAAAGATTTAAGATCAATTCTAGACAATCATGCCACACACATTTATGGTCAACCCTATGGATCCCTTTGGTACAACTAAAACTAATATTCAACATTAAATCTTGGGTAACTGATTCAACCATAGATATAAATGAAAACCCATCACCCAAGAAGGATGGATAAATTCAAGATTCCCCATGGGGTAAGAAAAATGTTAGATTAGGACTTTCCCGCCTATTAGGTTTTTGAAACAAACAATACATCCAAACTTCTTCCCTTTCTCAATAGGTGAAGGAGATAACGTAACATCCATTAGTATGTATGAAATAAGCTCCTATAGGATAATTTAAAAGTAAAATAAGAGCATAAGGGTTAGATAATAACAACCTACCTTTTAAAAGGGGCAATCTACCCTCAATAAGAAATAAGTGCTTGAAGGTTTATCCAACATTCTTCAAAATAAATAACCATAATGAGACAAATAATATCTTTAAAAATAAAAAATGCTCACATTTTGGCATGTCCAAAATCCCTTAGGCTATTGTATTACCAAACATAATCTAAATCCTATAGATCTACCATATGGAACCAACAAAATGTTTACCCTAGTTTTTTCTACAAGAACCCAATATCATTAAAAGATCTGATGCTTGGAGTATGGAAATATTATGCTCATGTACTTTCCCATAAAATGTAATTTAAAAGGTAATTTAGGCTAATCAAAGTAGGCATATTTGTAGAAAAGGATCACCATTCTATTTTAGATATTTTGCTAGTCCATAGTCTTATCAAAATTTGTCTAAAACTTGGGGATCTACCATTTAAAGTCAAGAAATATTTTGTTCTAGTTTTTTATATTAAAACCCACCTAGAATATTTTAAAAGAGGAAATTAAACATTGAGTCTTATATTTTAAGAGGATAATAGAGGTTATCCCCTTGAAGAGACATTGTGGAGTTACTCCTTCCTAAAATAGTATTGTATGGTGTTTCCATACCTTAAGGTTATTCTATTTATGCATATATGTCATATTTGAACATCTTGGTCCACCTATATATTTTGTGATGTATTGATCTATATTATATTCTACATTATTTATGAATATTATAAGTGTGGATCATAACAAGTGGTATCAAAGCTTCAATTTGGGCAATTTGTGTGGTTAGAAACCCTAGTTTTTTTGAATCATCAATATCTTTCAATCCATTACAATTTTTTTCATAATTTTGTTACTTGTTATGAATATTATTTCAAAGAAGTATCAGTCAAACAAAGAGAGCCTTTATGGTCAGTTTTGAGGGAGTTATTCATATTGTAGGGTTTGTACTCATTTCCTCATATCTTCAAAAATATAAGGAATTTTTATGTGAAATGTTTCTTGATGTTGTATCATAATATAGTAAATATATAGGCAAAAGTTTAGATTTTTTTAATATTTTTGGAGTGATTTATTATGGCTTTATATTTTTCATATATTTGCTCTATAGGACAAAATTTGTGGAATTTTTTCACAAATTTTTTAATGAAGTTTAAATATCATAAGGTAAAGATAAAAGAAAAAATTGGGACTATTTTGATCAATTTATAATGATTTATTGACATTTTAGTGTATTTCATTAACCCTAGTTCTTTTTTTTGTGGATCAAAAAGTTACAAGTATTTTTAGGGAAGGATGATATTGATGCTAGAGAATGGTGGCTCATTTTTAAGTAGAATAATATTATAAAAATATTATGGAAAACATTTTTGTATCTTTCTTTTTTTATACATTTACAACATTGGTTTAATCAGTTGAGCTTTGAATAAAGGTATTCTTCATGGGAAGAAATGGAACAAATCTTCAAGGATCGATGGGATATAAAATAAAATGAGGATGAAGAAGAGGATTAAAATAATGATGGTAATGAAGAAGATGAAGAATAAAACTTAGTGGAAAAAAGTAATGACAATGAGTAATAACATGCAAATGGAGAGGTAGAGAATCTCAAAGAAGAAAAAGAAGAATTGGATGATAAGGGTTCAAATAATTTGGCTCCAAAGATATCTGAGTCAATTTTAAATTTTATGGATGAATTCAAAAGAAGAAGGTTATTGTGTCCATAAACCCTACCAGCAAGTATAACTTCATCAACATGAATGTGGCTAAGCATCTACATGTTTAAGCAAATAATATCAAGGTGGTTCAAGTGGATTGTAAGAATATTCTAGTATTTGAAGATTTTAATCTAATTATGGAAAAATATGTTTTGTATTCATATTTTTATGCTTTGGATATGGATGAGGTGGATATGGTTCTTGGATATTCATGGTTAGAGACTTTGGGAATAATCAATATTAATGTTCAGAATAAGTTCATGAAGTTTTAGTATAGGAAAAAGGTCACTTTACAAGATATGATAGTGGGAAAGACACTAATAATAGTCATTTTAGATCATGAGGATGAGATTTAAATATGTGATGAAGAACATGAGGAAGATTCAGATGACATAGATAAAGACACTACAATCAGAAATGAACACTTCATCTACTCAAGAGACAAAGAAGGAAAAGGTGTAAGAGGTAGAAGAAAGGGTAGATAATGTCAAAGTATTAAAAAAAATGAGGTATATAGACACCCACATCATCATGAGAGGAAAAAATCATGGAGCTAGGTGAGGAAGTGTCATAACAATAATCATTTTGGCTATACAAGAAATCATACTTCCAATCACTATGGCTATGCATGGAAGCCAAAGAAGAAATACTATGGTTAGGTAGGGAATAAGAGCAATGCAATATCCTATGGAACATGAAATTAATGGGGAAATAACTATGATTATGTATGGAATAATACCTACTATAGTCATGGATGTAATTAGAGTAGAATAATAGAATATGGTACATAAAATAAAAAGAGGAATTATTATGTATGGACACCCAACCAATACAATTATGATTATGAATAGAATTAGAAAAGCATAATAGAATTTGGAAACAAGCTTGGAGAGATATCACCTACCAAGATCAAATATGGATGGATAGATGATTGATATTGGAGACAAGAGTGCAATTATTTTAATCACACTCATTATTTGGTTTCTTTCTATGTTTTGGGAATGAAACATGTCAAGGAGGGAAGGAATGTTATGTACTTAGGGATATGATATAAAAATGTATAGGGATTGATGGAGATGATGACATGTGGAAAACATCCCCCTTAGTTAGTCATATGGGTCTAATATATTAGGATAATTGAGTAACTTATGGAATTAGTGCATTACGTAATGATCAGCCTACATTGAGATTTCATTCTTAGTTGGATAAAGGTCTATATATATAAAATGATTATCATTGTAAAGGAGGAAAGTAAGAATTGATTCTTCTATTATAATAAGATATTGGAGGTTTTACCCTTGAAGATACATTGTGGATTTATTCCTTCCTAAAGGAGTATTTTATGGTGTTACCATACCTTAAGGGTATTCTATTTCTGTATATATTGTATATTTGGACATCTTGGTCTACCTATATATTTTGTGATGTGTTGATATACATTATATTCTAAATTATTTCTAAATATTATAAGTGTGGATCATAACATACTATATCAAGGTCATCACATCAAATTAATTTAGACTTACTATTACCCTTATTAAATCTATTGCTTTTATGGACCATTGTAAACTAGTGTTCTAAACCCAAGAAAAATCAATGGAAAGAGATTAAGTTTTTCAAAAATGTTTAGATGTTTTTCCTTGCAAGATCAGTCTCATTGACTAGAACTTATGTGATGCTCCTTTATATTTTTATATTCTCTTTCATGATCTAAAACTCATTACTAATGATTAATCTTCAGGCATTGATGGGTTACCCTATGAATTGTATAGAGCCACTTGGGATTTTTTTGGTCCAAATTTTATACAAGTTTGTAATGAATGTTTATATAAAAAAATATGTGGTCTATCTTATTAATAAAGGAAACATAAAATTTATTCCCAAGACTAGTGACCCTAAGGTTATCACTAGTTGGTTCCCCATCACCCTCCTCAATTTGTCATATAAAAGCATTTCTAAAGATCTTGTTAACAACCTTTGCCTTATTCTACCTATGATTTATAAATCATACCAAATGTGATTTATCAAAAATATATATATCTTAGACAACCTTATTTTTTTTGGTGAAGGGATGGAGTGCATGAGAGCATCACATCTATGAAACCTCTTTCTAAAATTATATTTTGAAAAATCTTATGATAGGATCAAGTGGCCTTTTATTATTTTTAAGATTCAAGCTCTTTACCTCTACCAATTTTCTATTTTGTCTATCCAAAACATTTTATCATATACCTCATCCTATCTCACTATTAATGGACTAATTTTTGATATTTTTGGCCTCATTCTCTTTATATGGAAAGGTTTTCCTCTTGTACCAACTTTATATGTTTTTTTTTAGGCTCTTAAATATCTTTTTGATCATATATATAAGTGAGGTCTCATTAGGGACATAATTATTCCCAATAGATATTCTCAACTCACTAATGGACATTTTTTATAATGATATTTTTCTTATTATTGAAGAGAAATAATAATATTTTAAGGAGACCTTGCATTGATTGGACATATTTTATTAAATATTTGGACTCTAATTTTTAGTGGAATAAAACCAAATGCTTTAGACAAAGTATGATTCCCATGCCAGAGTGGTTACACTATTATAAGTGGAAGGGCATTCATTGGTGGAAGAAATTAAAATTTTTGGATATTTCATTTACCTTCAATAGTTCCCCTGCTGAGCATTGACAACATGTCATGAATAGAGTGGAGAAAGAGGTTAATTTTGGGTCACCAAGCCCCTTTATTTAGTTGGGAATTTCCAATTATGTAATAATATTCTAGTTGGTACTCATGTTTACTACTCCTCATATTCGGACCCATCTAAATCCTCTTATAAGAAAATGGCAAGAATTCATTGAGATTTTATTTGGCATGATGCCAAACAAACTTGAGGGTTTAACATGGTTGCTTGAGATATTTTTCATCTTCCTCATGATAAAGGAAATATAGGGATTATTGATATTTATATGTATAACATTTATTTTTGTGTTAAATGCATTATTAAATCTATTAGATGTAATCAATATCATATTATTATCCTATGGCACTATTTATTTTGTATCTCCATATGGTAAGTCTAATTAGAAAAACATTGATTCCAACACATTGTTGATCACTCCTGCTT